>JAWNNQ010001464.1:0-29428 GCA_035044765.1 Leucophenga montana | reverse complement strand
TTTTTCACTTCTCAACGGTTTTGGATAGAGAGGAAAAGGTTTTAATTTTTGTACCCTCTACCCAAAGGGAAGTTTGTTCGATTGGCAGAAGGAAGTGTATATTTGTATTGTTGTATATTTAGTAGGTATGAGAAAAGGTCGTAAAGTATTTTTCACCCTCCAACCCTCACCACTAGATGCAACGATTTTAATGATCTCTGATTTGCTGAATTCGTCTCCGCCCCGAACAGCAGAACAACAATTGAAATGTCGAAAAAATTCATGAAAAAAAATTAAATTAAAATTAACAATAAAATTAATATACGAAATAATAGGTAGTGGAGGGCATGGGAGAAGTGGGGGTGAAAGAAAAGGAGTTTGGTGGAAAAGGGGTGACGTGGTAGTAGGGAAAGGGGCAGGGGAAGGATAAATATATATATATATATATATATATATATATATATATATATATATATATATATATATATATATATATATATATATATATATATATATATATATATATATATATATATATATATATATATATATATATATATATATATATATATATATATATATATATATATATATATATATATATATATATATATATATATATATATATATATATATATATATATATATATATATATATATATATATATATATATATATATATATATATATATATTATATATATATATATATATATATATATATATATATATATATATATAGAGAGAGAGAGAGAGAGAGAGAGAGAGAGAGAGAGAGAGAGAGAGAGAGAGAGAGAGAGAGAGAGAGAGAGAGAGAGAGAGAGAGAGAGAGAGAGAGAGAGAGAGAGAGAGAGAGAGAGAGAGAGAGAGAGAGAGAGAGAGAGAGAGAGAGAGAGAGAGAGAGAGAGAGAGAGAGAGAGAGAGAGAGAGAGAGAGAGAGAGAGAGAGAGAGAGAGAGAGAGAGAGAGAGATACATATATATATATATATATATATACATATATGTATATATATGTATCTATATATATATATATATATATATATATATATATATATATATATATATATATATATATATATATATATATATATATGTATATATGTATATATGTATATAGAGAGAGAGAGAGAGAGAGAGAGAGAGAGAGAGAGAGAGAGAGAGAGAGAGAGAGAGAGAGAGAGAGAGAGAGAGAGAGAGAGAGAGAGAGAGAGAGAGAGAGAGAGAGAGAGAGAGAGAGAGAGAGAGAGAGAGAGAGAGAGAGAGAGAGAGAGAGAGAGAGAGAGAGAGAGAGAGAGAGAGAGAGAGAGAGAGAGAGAGAATATATATCAGTTAAAACTGAAGCTCTAGTACCACACACGAAATTTCAAATCGTCTAGTAAAACATAAACAAGCTTACCGAGTTTGTTTAGAGGCTACCCCAAAAAGTGGGCGGGGCATGCTTATTGGTATATGTATGTGTGCAACCACCATATCGAATTGATACGTACAGAAAAGATTGTTTCGGTATTAGGTTCTGTAGCAGTTTCATTTTATTTCGCTTTCAGTACGGTTTTTGGATTTCAGTATACCGGCACCGGCCAATATTAAAAATCTTACAAAAAAGAAGAGAATAATTACTATTATTAACGTAATTATTGTTAAAAAATTTTGATTTTTTTATTTTTCTCGAAAAATATTGATTTTTTAATCAATATCTATTTTTCCCCCTTGAAAGTTTTCCCATCTTTGAAGCATTTCTGATATTTAATATTTGGATATTTGGCTCAATCGTGGCAAATCGCTGACCTTTCATGAGTCTTTTCAGTTTTGGAAAGAGGAAAAATTCGCAGGGCCAATCCCGTTGAATATGGTGGCTGAGGCATGGTTAAGGTATGTTGTTTTTGGTCAAAAAAATCACAAACAAGCAATGTAAAAATTTTGCCATTTTGGTACAAACTTCGCATTCTCAGCAACTTCTCTAATAGCACTGCCTTGTAAATTCCGATTTTTTGGATGCGAATAAGATGGGACCTAATGTTTCTGAATGGATTTTTCATGCTGAACACGAATCTTCAAAAACTGTCCATCACGTCACATTTTCGAGAAAATAAGGGTTGAAACCCCTAAAAACAGCGTTCTTAATTTAAAGAAAGTGGTCCTTCATACTTGCTCCGCCATTTTGAATTTTTAAAATGTAACGCCATATTCGTAATCAGCGATCCTCAAAACCCCCAAGTAACAAGTTTTAAGCGATTGAAATCAAATTTTAAATAAATACTTTTCTGTTTTCATTTTTCTTCCACCCTTTGACAAAAACACAGCCCCCCCTCTAAGAGCGCATGCGATTAAATTGGCACAGGGCTTATTTGAAAGAGCTTGTTTCAGCCTTTAATTTCTGGTAACAGCGAAGCTTATATCACGTCAGGATTTTGCCCCATAATTTTTAGATTTTCAACCCCTATTTTCTCGAAAACGTGACGTGATGGAAAGATTCTGGCACGAAAAATCCATTCGGAAACACTAGGTCCCATCTTATTCGCAAAACTCAAGTAGGCCACTGTAGCCATTTGATGATTGTCCTTAACTTCACTCATTCAACGTTTTCATCGGTTGTTTGTTAGATGTTCGAATTTCCAAAGAAAAACGGTTAAAAAATACTTTGAAAGTTTTCGAAAATTGATATAGTACTACTTTGCATATTCGTAATCACCAGCCAAAATTATATGAAAATAACCTTTAAGTAGTATTATAATTAAGTGCTTTAAAGCATCGGAGAAATCATAAAGCGTGATCAGTGAGACAAGATGAAGTGATCAAACCATGTCCGTCTGTCTGTATCTGTATTCCTCTCCCTCAATTCCCTCAATTTTTGAAATATTGGTTTGAAAATTGGTATGAAGATTTTTTATAACCAGAAGCAATTCAAGTTTAAAAATTATCCAATAGAAGGTATAGCTCCTAAACAGAAACACTTTGTATTTATTTTGTTTTATTCAACATGTTTGAATTAAAGCAATTATTTTTAAAAATATAATTGCTTTGAAATTGGTCAACTATCTACAAAAGGTGATTCCAATTAATAATAGCAGAAAGTGTTATGCACTGTATATTTATATCAAAAAATATGTGAGGTATCGATAGCTCAACCGTCTAGTGAACAGCCTAACATCCAGACGACTTGCGATGAATCCCCGCTCTATCCAAATGTTTTTTAATTTTACCGTGGACCCCATCGTGTAAAAGCGTGTTCTCAGTTTGTGTAAATATATATAAATTATTTATATTCTTGATAAGCATCGGAAGACGAGTCGACTATAAGATATAGAGACAGTTTGGATGTTTTGACTCTCCTTTTCCCTTCAAATAACTAATACCAAATGAACCATAGTTTAAGGGGTTTAAGGGGTAGTTCACTTACAAACCTGGCCCCAATTTATAGATTTTTTTTTTTTCAAATAAAATTATACTTTCTGGTCGAAATTGATATTGCTTAATTAACGTTAAGACGTTAAGATGTTTCATATATTGTATTGTACACATACAAATGGGCGTGTCCCGCACTTTTTGAGGTAGTCCCATTCAAACAAATAGCTCACTTCTATGCATTTGTATGAATAACGTCAATTTCAACTTGAAATATCAATATAGTTGTTTCATACACATCTACTAGTGAGCGTGTACCGCCCACTTTCTGGGATAGCCCCCGTTTAGACCCCCCTCCCCACTTTTATGTTTTACAATACGATTTAAAATTTCCTGGGATGTGTATTAGAGTTTCTGTTCAACCAAAGATATGTTTATCCTTGTTCTTTTTTTTTTTTTGTGTATAGTCTGCATATGTCTTTTTATAACATTTATACGTAACATCATTATAAACAGCATTTATTTCTTTCAGGCAAATCTATTGAAAGCTTATGCGAATCTTCTCCCTTGACTGGACTGAACATCACACAACATATTGAGCCTTTGAAGGATTATGGAGCTGTTATATTGGCAGCTAGATCGCTTTTGTCCTCTGTCACGCGTATACTATTGCTAGTAGACATTGTCATAGTAAAAAAATTGCTTACAGCTAAGCGACGGGTAACCGAGAGTCTGGATAAGCTTGAGTCAGTTATGAACTTTAGTGAATTCGTACGTGCGTTTTCAGTTTTTGGTATAGAAATGACAGAATTGGCTTATCTGACTGGTCACCACAAAAATTCTTTCAAGGAGGAACGAAGACGTGCTCAAATGTTTTCAGCTCGTCAAATACTTGAACGATCCATATCAATTCTTTTGACTTCATCAAAAAACAGCCTAATTCACAGTGATTGCGTTATAGTGAAGGAAAATCGTACAATATGTATTCTGCCAAATACGAAGAGCCATGGACATGATACACTTTGTCGTAAAAGATAGTATATTCGAATCAGCACGGCATTCTCCTGTGGATAACTCGAGAAAAAATCCCAACTACGAAAACGAAAGTATCTACTCGACAATAAAGTACATTATTTACCTGATTGATAGCCAAAAATTAAGGGACATCCATTATGATACATCCAATGAAGGCAACAACAATCCTGATATTTATAATAATCTACTTGAAGAGAGCATCTGGTCCGGAAATAAATATTATGAAGAGAAAAAAGTCGCCCATTCATGGTGGTGGGTATACGTTAAACAACAAAAACTACAAGAGGTGTACGAGCTATTATGGTGCAGATTTGCAACAAGAATTGGTCACTGCATATGAAAAACTATTTGAAAGAACTCATGACTTCACGGACTCACCCTACATAAGCCACGACCACCGGAAGATCATCCTTATACATTGTGACAATTGCAAACTAGAACTAAATATGTACATAAGCAATATGATAAAAAATGAAAACACGGTTGAAATGGCTATAAAAATCGAAGAATCTAATGTGGGTATACTAAATTCACTTCAACAACTCTGTAAACAGTTAGTAATTTCTGTGTCGAGCCAGATGACAGACTTTAATGAATCTCTTAAGATGTGCACCAAACTGGTAAAAAGTTTCCATATTCTTTCGACAACTCACGATCTCGAAAGCCTGAACCAACGTTCAAACCGTTTTCATGACTACTGCGATCACATCTTCGATATTTGTAAGCTGCTTCAGCACATTGCACCAACCGAAAGGCTACAAGTACAGGCAAAAAGCTTTGCAATTAACCTGCGAATTTATGGACCGCAAGTTTTTACAGCTGCAAAGATTCTTTGGAAATTCACCAATAGTAGCGCTGCAAACGAAAATTTCGATGCTTTTTCAGACATTTGGCAATGGCTGACGACCGAAATTACGCTTATTGCAAAAAAAATTTTTGTTTCAATTAATACGCCTCCAGTAATGGATAGATCAAATTCAGTCGAGGTAAGTTTATTTGCAAAAAAAAAAACACATTTTACCATATCGAATGAAGTGGGTTAAGAGCATAAGACACGCTGAACAGAAAAGAGAAACTTAGTACAACACTGATAAACTATACAGTTGTTTGACTGCTGCCATCAGAGCCATATGACAAAACAGTTTTTGTCATTAAAAGAGGGGAAAAAGAACCGTATCAAATTTATAGTTGAAATAGGGCGTAATATATATATTGTTTT
This sequence comes from Leucophenga montana, assembly GCA_035044765.1. Classification (NCBI taxonomy): domain Eukaryota; kingdom Metazoa; phylum Arthropoda; class Insecta; order Diptera; family Drosophilidae; genus Leucophenga; species Leucophenga montana. The sequence goes on along the minus strand of JAWNNQ010001464.1, from coordinate 23,853 downwards.
CATAAAAAACCTAGAAGTGGGCGATGAGTTTGTATAGTGGGTAGTGGACGGGACACCTCCCTTAGTGTTTATGTGAAGCGTTCGTGAATAGAAAACAACGATGTCAAATTTTGAATTAACATTGACTGCAATAAAAATATTTTACATACAAAAATGGAAAAGTGGGTGGGTGGTTTCTATGGGGGCTAGCTCGCGAAAATGTGGGGAGATCACACCCAGTGATATATATATATATATGTGAACCGTGGCGTTAGCATGGTATGGCAATATGAGTACCGATATATAACTGGATATCTCAAAAATAGCTCCCCAAAAATGAGCAAAAACATTCAGACGAACAGACAGTCGGACAAGATAGATCAATTCGTCTCGTCCGTTATTTACCAATTTGCTTTCCGATTTTGAAACGCCCGTCAAATTTTTTAGTTTATGACCTAAAAAAAATCAGACCCATATAAGCCCTTAATATTGATATTAAATAGTGCCGCCAAGACGATACATTTCCCATTGAAATTACATGGGGTTTTGGTATGATTTGCAATTAATTTTTTCGTTCCTAAGCCAGTACATTTATGGCTGTGGCAATCAATTATTTTTGTAGTAAATTAAACGCTCTACAAAAACTTTCTCACAATTTTTTTCGATAAATTCACTTGCTTAAAGTTATTTAAGGTCAAAATTAAACAAAAAATAACTTCTCAATTTTCTTTATATTTTGACGGAAAAATTATCATTATTTACATTAAAATTTATTGTTTATTGCAGAAAATATCTCATTTCGGATACTTTGTTGAATCTGTGTTAAAATTATTGAAAAGAGGAAAGTCAAAAGATTATTAAAATTAAAATTATTATTACGTATACGTAATAATAATTTTATGATACGTACGTAGTACATATACGTAATAATTGTATTATTGTAGTCAATATAAACTGAATAATTTATATGGTAGCTTCTAATGGACGGACGCTTCACATATACACTTTTTTGGGGTAGCCCCCATACAAACCTGCTACTCACTATTGACTATTTGTATGAAAAACTTTTTTATTAAAGTCAATATTAGGTTGAAATGCGATGTGGTCCCTCTTTAATGGATAGCCGCTTAATGTACATAGACTAATGGACATGTCGCATCCACTTTTTTAGGTAGTCCCATATAAACCCATTGCTCACTTTTATGCATTTGGGTGAAAAACGGCAATATCAGCTTGAAATTCGATATGGTGGCATCTTATACATGATCGCGTGATATACATCTACTAGTGGTCGTATACCGCCCACTCTTTAGAGTAGCCCCTATTTAAATTCCCATGTTTATGTTTTACAATACGATATATAATATATATTATAGCTTCGGTTCTATCGAAATTAACGTTTTTTCTTGTTCCTGTAATAAAACAGTTTGTCTTAATAAATCCTAAAAGTGGGAGTGTGGTTTGTATGGACTACCCTGTAATGGTGGGGATACATTCCATTGATATGTATGTGAAGTCCATAAGAAGCACCCATGTAAAATTGTATATTGATATTGACTGCAAAAACATAAGTATTGCATTAAGTAGGGGTGTTGGGATATGACCCACATTCAGATAACCACCCTGATGAGAATGCGTATTTGAGCTGCTGTACTCATTTGTTCGTCGCTGAATCATCATCCTTTGGGCTCTGTGCGCACTGATGGTATGCAAGCCAATATTGTTAAACTGTCTAGTGATCATTTATCTTTATCTTTATCTTTGCTGCCGTGTACTGCCCTCCGTGGCAAATTTTATCCGAGATGCAGTTTAAAGACTTTTTCTATAAGCTTGGTACCAAATTCCAGGCCGCTGGTGATCGGCCGCGCCGAAGGATCGCGCGCTGTTTGACTGTATCGCCAATTCAAATTTCGAGGTGCTTGCAGCAGTAGGACCGAGTTACTACCCATATGATAGTATTCGTCATCGTGATGCTCTGGACATTCCATCCAGCCGAATGCGTATCGTTGACTCTAGGGATCGCAACTCTGATCATTTACCACTCATTGTAGATGTCAGTTTTTCTGCGTGCATCTACGCCCCGAAGCGGAAGCTTTTGCCAAGATAAGCTAACTTGCCGATCTTCCAAAAGCGTCTAGACCAGCTTCTCAACCTCAACATGGAACTTTGCTCTGCTGAGGACATATCTTTGAAGCGGCTGAATTTGCAACTCAAAATCATTCTTTATTGAGTCTTCCAGATTTAAAGCGGCCTCTGTTAAATGCTGGACTTAGTTAAGCGCAGACTTTGTCGTCGTTTTATACGAAGCCGTAATGAGCGTGATCGTTTACCATGGATAAGAGTTGCTGCTGAGTTGAAAAAATTGCTGTATGTAATACGCAGTGAATTCTTTGATCACATGCTTCGCAATGCACACCCCAAAAATAACTATGGGTCTAAATTATGGAAAGTGACACGTTGCGTAAAGAGGCAACTTTTGAGACACATGCTTATCAAAGATACCAACAACTCCATTTGCTGATGAACTCGCCTTTCGATGTAGCTGAATTAGAAGATGTGTGAGGCACCGCTAATTTTCTAGAAAACAGCTGCACAAATATGCAGTCTAATGCTTAAAAAGAAAGCCCCGGGGTATGACGGAATTGATGGCAGAGTAGCAAAGGTTCTTCCTGATAAAGCAATAATGTTTTTGGTACTACTCTTCAATTCCATGATTCGCATCCACCACTTCCCCTCCCAATGAGAGTGCGCTGTGATATAATGATACCGAAACATGGTGTTTGCTGACATTCCTCAGCAGATATACCCTACGTAATTGTAGGAAGGGGGCGAGCTGCAACCTCAGTGAATAAGTTTAATCCGTTTGATGCGCTAATGTTGCGTTTGCTTCAATTATTTATTTGCCAATGATTTTCAAGATAAAAATATAATGTACATGACCTTACAATTAAGACTCCGAAAACAATTGAGTTTAAATGGACCATCGAAGAGAGAGAGAGAGATAGAGAGTTAACAATATTTAGCTCAACTCATTTGAATATTGAATAGAGTTGTCAGATCATAAAAAAATTATTAATAATAGTTTTGCAAATTTACAACAAATTAGAACTTAACTAATATCCTCCAACATCCTCCCCCTGTTGAAAGCACTAACTTTCAAGTTTAAAACTGCTACCTTATGAACTGGTCGCCTTAAGGTGCCTTTACTGGTCTTCAGGTCCACAACGCGAACTCTGTCGTCTTGACCCGGAATTGCAGATGTTATTCGCGCCGTTATCCAAGTTTAAGAAGGCACGTTATCTTCGTGTTTGTTGACTATCTGACCAACATTTACATTTTGCTGTCTATTTGAACATTTGGTGCGTTGCTGCAAGTGACGTATAGAAAGACTGGAATGTGCTCTGGATCTGACATCAATGATGAGACAATGAGAAAGTGTGCAGGTGTCAATGCTTCACCATCATTCGGGTCTTCGGATTGCGGTGCGATTGCTTCCCCTTCAGTGAAAACGGCCAACAGTTCTTCGTAGGTAAGATTCGCTTCAGCTATGTTCTTCACGAGTAGATTTTTTGCCGATTTGACGGCTACCGCCCAGAGACCACCAAAATGTAGAGCTCGTGGAGGTTTAAATACGAATTTGAATCCCTTACAGGCGGTAAACGATTTTATCAAATCAACTGCATTGTTATCCTTAACAATTTGCTTCCATTCGAAAAGTTGTAGAAGCGTTGTCGCAGTTTATGCTCTGCGGCAACCCACGTCGTGAGACAAACCTTCGAATACATAAAGGAAAGCATTAGTAGACAATTTACTGACTAATGCGATGTGAAAAGCATACAAAGATAGATGCGTATGTCTTATACGGCATCTTTTCACATACAATTCGTGGTACAATTGCCGGAAATTGGTACAATTGGTACTAAAAATGATCAGAAAGTTCTTTGTGAGCAGACGCGTATTTATATCGCTCCTTATTAATTTGTTAAATAAATAAGCCGCGATCAGATTAATTAAAAAATCTTTAACCGGTAGCATACAATATATAAGCGCAGTCGCCTACGTACTCTTTAAGAGCATGGCACTGCTAGTCTATTTAAATATTTTAAGGTCCATCCTGTGAAGAACCACAGGAAGTGGAAGTTAAAGCGCCTAAACAACATTAACCCATTAAAGGAATTAGCTGGCGATGAATATGAATTAAAATTTTTTTTTGGAAACGAAGTTAAAATTCAACCAAAATCTCCTGAAAAATATTTAATTATTACTAAGGCCTTACCCGAAAAAAACACGGAATTTTACAAGTATAGATTGAAACAAGAGCATAGCTTCAATGTCGTACTAAAGGGCATAAATCTTTCAACTCCGATAGAGGAAATCAAGGATGCCATTAAAAATCTTGGTCACGCAGTCTAAAATTTCATAATATTAGCCAGCAGACAAGTGTAATAAAGACATTTTCAAATGCAATGTGCTTCTGGTCACAATAATTGAATTTGAGCCTCCAAGAGAAAAAAACGTGAAATTCCCCAATATGCTAGGTGTCAGAGGTATGGACATACCAAACACTACTGTCACCGTAGTCCGCGATGCGTCAAATGCTCTTGTGATCATCTAAGGATCGAATGTCGCCGAAAGAAAAAATCAGCAGACGTACGCTGCGTGCGATGCGATGGAAACCACCCGGCAAACTATAAAGGGAGTACAATATACAAAAAACTGCAACAAAAGGCCTTTCTACCCAGTTTCAGCACCTGAACCCAATGTTACTTCTGCGGCCAATACAAACAGTAATAAAAATCCACATCCGAAACAGATATCCAACTTGGCCAGACCTGGAATTCACTACGCGGAAGTAGTTAAAATGAACACTGTACCAATGCCAATCCATAATTTACTGCCTGAAGCAGCACCTTCTGAGTAGAAAATAATGACATGAAGTTCCTTAAGGCATTGATGAAGTCACTAATAGAGCAAATGAGTACGATACTTAATTTGCTCACAACTGTCATTTCAAACATAATAACATCAGCGTATATTGCAATCTTTGCCGATGACAGCCTACAGTAGCAGTACGCAACCTTCAAGATAACCTAAATGAGATAAACGCTTGGCTTGACAAATGGCGGATCAAAGTAAATGAACAGAAATCGATATATGCGACGTTCACCCTTCCTTGCCATAGAGAGATGAAGCAAAGTATCTTGGTATACATCTAGATAGACGATAGACTTGGCGATGTCACATATTTACGAAAAGAAAGCAGCTTGGTTTGCGTCTTGGGACACTTTATTGGCTTTTTGGTAATAACTCAACTCTAACATTAGAGACAAAAATTCTTATATATAAACCTATAATAAAACCAATATCGACGTACGGAATCCAATTATGGGGCTCAGCAGCAAGAACCAACATAGAAATAATACAACTATGCGTAAATGCACCTTGGTATGTAAGTAACACAACTATACACCAAGATTTAAAAATTCCAACTATATTTGAGGAAATAAAAAACGTCAGCAGTAAATACAGAATACGTCTACTTGCGCACCAAAATCCTACCGCGGCACAATTATCGAATTCGAAGATTCGCTCCTGATGACCTGTCATATAGATCAATTAGGTATAATAAAATATGTAATAAAATCTAAAATAATTTGAAATTGTTAACAGCTTTTATTAACATCTATATAAGTTAAGTAAGCCAATGGGCTTGCTTACTCGCGACAGTATCACTATTTATCCAAATTATTACTTATTGTTGTTTAAACAGATTGTAAATCTTAATATGAAGTTAAAAAAAAGGCCGGAAACTTAGCACCGTTTTCTAAATCTGCAGTCGCTAACATACCACCCACTCTAATAACGCTTACTACATTATTTCGTATATAAATGGTGCTAGGCACTGCATGCTGAGCTTTAAATCTTTGTTTTTCCGTAAGATATCAATCTCATTCTGATATGCTGATTGCTGTACATACTCTATAATTCTCCAAAATGTTGAAAATGTTGTAGCTGTTTTGCTGAAATGTGCAAAATATCAGCAGATTGGAACTTTGGATTAACAGAAATTTTATTGAAGCATCGATATATATTTCCACAGGAGTAGGCTCCCAGGAAATTGTCCTGGCCTTAGCCTACTTCCCAGGGGATGAACCCAACATACCACCGCTTGAGGTGCAGCAGCTAGTGAAGCACAGTCGCACCCACAACAGGCAGATCATATTTGGCTGTGATGCTAATGCACATCACATAGTCTTGGGCAGTAATGACACCAACCACAGAGGTGAGTACCTCTTAAATTATTTAATGAGATCCAAGCTCGAAATTGCAAATATAGGTTGTAAGCCTACTTTTATAACAGTAGTTAGACAAGAGGTTCTAGACCTCACTCTAACTAGGAGAGGGGTTACGAACTTCGTTTGGAATTGTCGAGTTTCAAACGCAGTTTCTCTCTCAGACCACCAATATATTCGCTTTGACATTCCGGGGGCCTCTGATATTCTCTCTAAGGACGACCTTCCTAGGAAAACAAACTGGCAATCGTACAACCGGCTCGTGGCATCAAAAGTTGGCGGAGTCCTGCGCAGCGGTAGCTCAACTTGTGAGCTAGAGCTGGCCGCGGACCTGCTAAACGAGATTTTACTGAGCTCGTACCACGATATCACTGCTACACGTTCAGTCCGCATGAAACAGAAGGTTTCATGGTGGAGTGATAATTTAGCGGCCATGCGACAAACAGTTAGGAAGCTTTTCATCCGTGCGAAAAGATTCGGTAGGTGGGATGAATACAGGTCATACCTAACCGATTCAGTCCAAGCGTGAATCCTGGAGAAGGTACTGTGATGGTTTGTGAACGCTACCGGAAGACAGTCACAATGACATCGGACTCTTAAAGAAAGGGAACGATCTTTATACTAATAGTAGACAGGAAACACTTGAACACCTGCTTCAAGTACATTTTTTCAACAAACATCGTTGAACTCTCCCATTATAGATAGACATATAATAAACAGACGGAATATCTGGCGTCATTCTTGACAAGGACAAAGTTCGATGGGCGATCATGTCCTTTCATCCTTTTAAGTCCCCAGTGGGAGATGGCATCTTTCCGGCTCTGCTTCAGAACTGCTTAGATGTCTTGATCGACCCTTTACTACTTCTCATGAGGGTCAGTCTCAACTTGGGTTATATACCTCGGTCATGGAGGAAGGTGTCCGTCGTCTCTATCCCAAAGCAGGGTAATAGATCCATGGAACTGGCCAAATCCTACAGACCTATCAGTCTTACCTCCTTCCTTCTCAAGAAAATTGAACGTCTTATTGATTAGGCAATCAATCAACATTTCACATTCATAATCTCATTTCGCACTTCATAATCTGGTCGGTATAATCGAAGGAACCTTTCGTTCAAAAGAAATAGCGCTAGGTGCTTTTCTTGATATTGAGGGTGCTTTTGATAATACGGGCTATGGCTCCATTACTCGAGCACTTGCGCAGAGGGGTATAGATAGCCACACCATTGCCTGGGTTGAAGCCATGTTAAATCAAAGTGACATATCATCTTCTCTTGGTAATGTGACTGTCAGTATTAGGGATATCAAGGGGTGTCCTCAAGAAGAAGTCCTCTCGCCACTTCTTTGATCCCTAGTGATAGACGAGCTCCTAATCGAGCTCAGTTCACAAGGGTGCAACATCATTGGATATGCCGATGACCTTGCGATCCTGGTCTCAGGTAGATTTGGGGATACGGTCTCGAACATAATGTGTTCAGCTCTTCGGACTGTCACCACCTGGTGTGCCAAGGAGCGCCTCAGAATTAACCAATAAAAAGCGGTCTTCTCAAGGAAGTACTATTTGGATCTGGGTCAATTGTACAGCCAAAGCTCTCAGTTGAGTCTTTCTGATGAGGTAAAATTCTTGGAAGTCACCCTTGACAAAAGACTGAATTGGCACCCATCTTAAAAATGTCCTCAAAAGGGCAACAATGGCTTTATGGTCTTTCAAAAGCATGTTTGGCCGAAAGTTGGGTATCTCGCCAAAGATGATCCTGTGGATCTATACCTCAATGGTGAGACCTATAGTAACTTACGCCGCCCTTATATGGTGGCCTAAACTGCTGCAGACATGTGGAATAAGGCAGTGCGACAAACTGCAACGGCTTACCTGCCAGATTGCTTGTCCACGGAACTGCGTTTCGGCAGACGCTTCTCAGTTCTTATTCCCAGTCGATCAAACTGGGAGGAGGGCAGCCCTGGTACTGGACCATCTGCGATCAATTGGTTCACTTACCGATAAGGGCACAAGTGCGGGTGTCTTCGGACCCAACACCAGGATCTCTATTACCATGAGTGCCTGGCCCACGGTTCTTCAATCTGACATCCACGCCATCGAGGTCTGCGCCCGACATCTTTTGCATATAAGACCCAAAGGGGCCAATATAACCATTCTATCAGATATCCAAGCGGCTATTAAAGCAGTATCCTCTTGGAATTTCTCCTCGAAACTGGTTCTTCGATGCTACGACATCCTCCAACAACTGTCAATCGGATGAAAAGTCGTCATTTTTTGGGTTACCTGGCCAATCCAAGGGAATCGATGGCAACGAAGTGATGATGAACTAGCCAGGACTGGTTCGGCAACTTCCTTCATAGGACCGGAGCCTTTTTGCGGACCTTCAGTACAACACTGGTGGGTGTTCATTTTCAATTACTTTTCTCCCAACTTTTATGATATTTTCATTTACACTTGTCAAAAAAAAAAGAGGGGAAATGATTTCCGCTAGAAAAGCATATTAAGCTGTAGCATATTGCTTTTGACATAGTCTATGTCGTATATTAGAGCTGTTGGTAGTGATTGCACGCAACGGAGCACACACCTTGCATTCCGGCTCCTATCTCGTCGGCAAGTGGGAGTGGGTTTAGAAAATAACATTGCGAATCCTTGCTCTATTGCTGCTAGCAAATTACTTTAAAATGTGTGTGGGGGTATAACAAAACAAAGGGGGAAGAGATCAAACGGGATCGAAGTTGAGGTAGACAAAATAAAGTGGGTTGTGCCTAGAGGTTGTCCCTACAATAAATGTACGACTACTACTTACAGCAACATGGTTTAGAACTGCCTGATATCAGCATAGAAAAGATATTAGCACATATTAAGAAAAGTAAGCAAATATATTAAAATTTTAGATAACTATTCATATAAATTTAATTAAATTCATTGATTCTTAACGGCTATAATTTAGCAATATGAAATTCTAATATTTTAAATTCTGAATCCTAAAATCTATAATAATAATGTCCTTCAATATACATATTATTCAAATTTAAACATTTTAATACATCCTATTATTTTCAAGCTAAAACTGTGAGGGTGCAAGAATAAAAAAAATATATAGTATATAAATATAAATGTAAATACATAATATGTAGGTATAAATATAATAAGTATTCAAAAATAATAGGTAAACATTAAATAATGGTTTTAGTTTTAGTGTGCAAAGAAATAAAAATTTAGTAGCTTTAATTAAATTAATTTTGAGAGGTGTACATGTAATTATGGCGGTATGGTAGAATCAACTTTATATTAATGCGCGAGAGAAGTGTTCAAAAATAACTTTAATTGCACAAAAAATTCATTTAATAATTTAAGCCAGGAATTATATCATTTCTTACTTTTAATTTATTTAATTGAATTTATGGTTTAATAAAAAAAAACATTGCAACCAAGTTCAATAATTGATCATAAATAAATTAATTATTTGACAATGCATATACAATTATTTCGTGATGTGTATATGCTGCAAGATTAGAATCAATGATAGAAATTTATGCATAGCGAGAGAACGAGAATAATAAAACTGTAGATGATAAAGCAATTGTTTTCTTATGCACACTCATGAAATAGACATACTCAAACACAGAGAATAACAGTTCCATCGCCGAAAGATATCTTCCGTCGTAGTTGAACCTGTTGGAATTTTAATTTAAAGAGAAATTGAGCCTAATTATTTGCAACATGTTTGATCGATTCATATGCGTATCACTTGATCTCACCCTGATTTGGCTTTACTTTGCATGTAAAAAATTACTCTTGATTTTTATTAATTTTGTTGTTAATTGCCAAATTGAACTTTACACCTTTTATAAGATGTTGTTGGTTTTATTTAAAAATGAGTCTTATTTTTGCATAGAATTATTGAGTCTATTTTTCTTTATGCCTGATGATATTTTGCATACACTACTTTATATGTTCTTGCACACTTCACTAATTAAAACTTCATCATTATTCCTTAAAAAAAAAAAATAACTGCAACGCATATAATTAATTTTGATGCACTATTTTGGCTGTGAGCTTAATTTTAACATCACTACTAATAATGGAAATTCTGAGCCATACTTCTCACAATTGACACATGAAAAATTTTCTTAATCACTTTGGTTAAAATAAAATCACTTGCACACATAGTCTTCGTACAAATTGGAAATGCATTAAGTAGGGTATTCATATGAAGTGATAGGGTTTAAGCGAGGTTTGCACAGAAGGTGAGCTACGACAACTTATGCATTGCCAGTACGACGAGCTGTGTATAGTAGGGTACCGCTCAATTTCGAAATAATTTATGCGCGTCTGTGATGAGGCGATTATGCTAGGTAATCGAACATGCTGACTCTTTCAGCTGGTGTAGGGCATGCAGCCGAGACAATGCAACAAATATCTATGTTGTGGGCGATATTTAAAAATATATTTATTCCATACTAGGCGCCGTTTTCTAAACAACGTAATGAGAAAGAAAATAAGAAAATAATAAAAGCCTAATTAGCTCTCTTATTGATTATAGGTCAAAATCACATATAGATATTTACCCTTTTGGAAAAGGCACCTGAGACGAATAAAATTAAATTTTCCTGACAAATAATAATGTCGGCGAGCGTCTCAATGGTTAAGCAAGCGATTAATTCAATAAAAATCGCAAAACTTTATATTTCTGAAGCGGATTGCTTCCGATTAAATATATAGCAGGTGTAGACAAATCTGATAGAGAAAATGTTTGACAATTATGATATACTTAACAAATGAGAATTTAGAAAACTACATCTCGATCATCCAAATGCATTCTATGCACTTTCTTATGCACTTTATAATAATTTAAATATAATAAAGCACTGGTTAATTATAATTAAAATTAGTTTTGCCAACTTTAGGCACACAAGACATTGATAAGAAATGAGCAGAATTTGAGAGATGTTATCACGAACGCAGCCAGAATCGAAAAGAATGTCTGTATGGCTCGTCGTGCTCTCGTAAATTCCGTTTGTCACTCAATCGGAAATACTTTCTCTTTGATCGATATGTGACGATTGGAAATCAATGAGAGTAGATAGGGTATACTGTCAAAATAGCGTTAAGCTACTCTCCAATAGATGGCGAGTTTTAGTGCTGCCTACTAATTTGAATTAATTAGCGGCTGCATATTTAAATTAAATGTAAGTTATTATATACTTATTTGTATTGTAAGTATTGACAAGATAAATTAAAAAAAAAATAAAAAAAAATGTTTCTTAGTGAGCGGAAAGCGCCACTACATTTACCCCCCACCAAAATCATATTTTGGGGGAAAAGAGCGAAAGCGAGTGATACAAAATATTATCGCGCTTGAAGCGATAAAGAAACAAAACAAAGTTTACTGCCGCAAATCCTTGGCGTGATATTTTCGTATGACTCTTCCTTGCAAATCTTCGAGTTCATAGTAACTATTTCCAAGCTTCTTTCGAATTCGGGCCTTCACAAAAGACGGGGCTAGTTTGGCACAAAATCCTTTTGCAAAATTGCTCTGCTGGAAATTTCTACGGTATACTTCTTGACCGATGACGAATGAAACCTCACGACTGCGTAAATTATATGCTTTCTCGTTGCGTTCCTGCTGATTCTTCATTACTTTAAGGGCTTTTGTTCTCACAATTTCCCTTGAATCATTTTGGTCAAATCTCATCGACCTATCTTCCAACATATTAAGCTCCCTTAATAGGCTGTATGTCTCACCATTAGTCACCATGTTTTGGCCAAAAGCCATATAGTAGGGAGAAACCCCAATAGCAGAGTGAAAGCTTGATCGTAAAGAGCAGCATATATTACTTGATTGCTCGTCCCAGTTAGATTGGTTCGGCTGTATATATGACTTAATAGCTGATATTACCGACCGATTAACCCGCTCAGCTGCGTTTGACTGTGGTGAGTAAATTGCAGTATAAATATGTGGAATACTGTGCTTTTGTAGCAAGCTGTTAAATGCTATTGATTTGAATTGAATGCCATTGTCTGACACCACGCTTTCGGGAACACCATAACAATGAAAGAGATCATTTTCCATAAAGCTCAGAATGGCGTCCGTCGTAAATTTTTTTACAGCTTTTAAAAATGGGAATTTTGAAAAGTGGTCTAATACTATAAAAATTCCTATATTTCCGGATCTAGATGTTGGGTAAGGACCAAGAAAATCCACAAAGATTTTCTGAAAGAATCGCTGTGATTCACTATTGGAACCCATTGGCGGTCTTAAAACATAATTGGGAGATTTCGTGCATTTACAAATTTCACACGAATTTATATAATCGCGCACATCAGGCACTAGCTTTGGCCAATAATAGTGTCGACGAATTTTCTCCAGTGTCTTGTTTATCCCAGAGTGAGCTGAGAGTGAGCTGTCATGAGCTATATGCAAAACTGTAGGAACTAATGGTTTAGGGATCCACAGTTTCCATGCCAGATTGTCAAAAATCTGATCACCAGTTGCATGTTGAGTTCGGTGATAGAGAAAATTATTCACAACTTTTAAGTCTGGAGTGCGAGACTGATTTTCTTCAACTTTGCGTAAGAGCTGTTGATAATCTTGCGATTTGAAATGCTCAGAATCTAAGTTTATAAAACGAGCTTGATCACTTTCAATGGCTGATAAGTCTTCAGTATTTACTCGTGATAACGCATCAGGTACAATATTGAGGCTTCCTTTTCGATGTAAAATCGTGAACGTAAAACCTTGAAGTTTTATAGCCCACCGGGCTAAGCGTGAGCTCAGATCGGTTTGACTCATTAGCCATTTTAATGAGGCGTGGTCTGTTATGACCGAGAACGAATGCCCTTCAACATACGCGCGGGACTTTTTTATGCCTAATATAGCTGCTAAGCATTCCTTCTCCGTAACAGAGTAGTTCCTTTGAGCTTTGTTCAGCTTTTTGGACATAAAAGCAATTGGCACCTCATCTCCATCTGAATTAGTTTGCACCAGTACTCCACCGATGCCTGTGTGACTTGCATCACAGTGAATTGAGAATGGCCGATCAAAATTAGGGCTGTGCAACACAGGTGCTGAACTCATGTGTGCCTTAAGCTCTTCAAAGGCTTTTTGAGCTTCTTCGCTCCATTCAAACCTCTTCCTCCCTTTGAGGGCGTCAGTTAATGACGAAGAAATAGCTGCGTAGTTCTGAATAAATTTATTGTACCACCCAGTCATACCTAAAAACCGGCGTAATTGCTTTAACGATCTGGGTGGTGGAAAGTCCATGACGGCCGCGATTTTGTCAGGGTCAGTCTTAATCGTCCCATTCCCAACGATATGGCCTAGATATTTGACCTCCTTCAAACAGAATTTACTTTTACCAACATTTATTGTAAGGCCTAAACGAGTAATACGTTCTGCCACTTCTTTTAATACGCGAAGATGTCGCTCAAAAGTATCAGAAACTATAAGTAAATCGTCGAGATACACAAAAACTTCGTTTCTAAGACTCGGCGGGATCACTCTATCCATAAGGCGCGACATTGTTTGTGGCGCATTACACAAACCGAACGGCATAACCTTAAATTGGTATAAGGGCCTACCAGCAACGGTAAAGGCAGTCTTATCGCGAGATGAAGGGTCAAGTGGTATTTGCCAAAAGGCATCCTTTAGGTCTAAGCTTGAGATAAACTCAGCTTTTGGCAAACGGCTAAGAATACCACTAATGTGTGGCAATGGATATGCGTCTTTGACTGTAACGCTATTGACCTTGCGGCTGTCCAAACATAATCTCACCTTTCCGGGTTTGCGAACTAGTACCACCGGTGAAGACCAGGCGCTGGTCGATTCCTCGATTATTCCGAGAGCTAGCATTCTATCTAGTTCTTCAAAAATTAATTTCTCAATTGCAGGGGACACTGGAAAGTGCCGCTGTTTAATTGGTTTGGTCTCGCCAACATCAATTTCTTGTGAAAGCAATGAAGTGTGGCCTAAGCCCTTCTCCACAAATGAAGGAAACTGAGAAATTATCTTTTGTAAGGATCTATGCTCCTGATTAGATAACGAACGCATCAAAGATATATCCAAAGTAGAAATAGATAAGTTTGAGTTTTTTAAAGTAGCTGGCAACAAATTATACAGGGTCCAAAAATCGATACCCAAATATAAATCTTGAGCCAATGTATTATAAAAATCGAAATTTCCTTCGCTTCATCCTCATAAGTAATGTTCGCAGTTAGTTTGCCAACAATTTTCTGCGACTTGCCATCTGCAGTTCTAACTGAAGAATTTATGCTTTTGTATGGAATCCTTGACTTCAGTAACTCATTAGCGAAGTTACCTCCGGCACAACTAATGGAAGCGCCAGTATCCATCAAGCCTATCACTGATCGCCCAAGCAAAGTGACTTTTGCATATAGTCGCTTATCACCAGGTCGATCGAACAAGCAATTAATAAACTTCTTATTCTCTTTTCGAACATTTACGAAATAATCACGTATACGCATTGTAGAACGCTTAATTGGTGTTTGTAATTGAACAGTATTTGAAACTGACAATGGAAGTCTGCATTGAACATGTATTGGTTGATTTTGTTGTAAGTCAGGTGTGTGAGGGAAATGAATGATCAAACTTTCAGACATTGTTAATCGGTCATTGTCCCTTTCGAAAGACAAAGTTTGCGTGCACTTTTCGGCAGTGCACGAATCGATAAGTTTTTTGGATCACAACATCTTTTGCATGATGGTTTATACACATTAGGTGCACCACAACCGTAGCAGAAAATGCGTTTATCACCAATGCAGTTTATCACCAATGATAGCGGTGGCCATGGCCTCCACAGTTCCAACAAACTAAGGAAACTGCTGCGATATCTTCATCTTCCTCCGAATCTGCATTTTCATAAGATTCATCGATTTCGGAGACTTGTTTCCGATTTATTACTGGTCGAGACGTTTGGAACGACTTTCGCATGTCCTGCAGAAAATGTTCTCGTTTCCGCACCAGATCTCGTAATTGAGAAACACTGGAAACATGAATGTTTAATAATTCGTGCTGAATCTCAGGTAATAAATTTCTTCGCAAAATTTCTACCAGTTCCATTTCCTTTACCGGTGTAGTCAATTTGTCAATCAACTCTAACACATTTTCATAGAAATGGTCGAATGTCTCATTCGGTTTCTGTTTCTTGTTCTGTTATCAACTCTCTAATGTCGACATCAGTTCTTGAGTCTCTATAATTGTTTATAAGAGATATAGAAAGGTCTTTCCAAATTATATTGGAAACCGATTTGTGGTATCTCCAATAATATTCATTAGCTTTACCTTCAAATAAAGTACTAACATAACCACATAATAACTGGAAATTACCTCCAAGAGTTTGAGTCGTAAGTGCCTCTACTCGATAAACGAAATTATTTACAGTCATTCCATTCGAACCACCATTAAACTTCAGCCTCCAATTGGCAATTATACTACTCACTTTGTTTGGCCGAAATTGTCCTGTAGAAGTATAGTGACTGCCTAAGTTAATATTAGAGTGAGTGACACCACTTCTCCTATCTTCAGGTAAAGCTGAGATCCTTGAATTCTGAGACAAACCTAACAGTTGTTCTAATGATTGATTCTGTAGGTCTGTCGTTGGCTGCATTCGCTGCTCTACAGCTGGTAAAGTTAAAATACCACGAGGAGAGTTCTGAGGCGCTGCCAAGTCAGTTTGGTTACTACTGGCCTGAGAGACAAATTGTAGTCTGAGTTGCTCGAAGCCAGACTCCATAGAATCAGTCATGCGTTGTGTGGATGACACAAGAGATGACAATAATTCTGATTGCTTCGCCGCAATCGTAGCTAAATTAGTAAGAACATTTTGATGATCTACTGAAGCTGCATCAGCTGATCGGGATTGCTGATTCCTGCTCGAAGACGCTGCTACGAAGCCATAATTTGTTTGTTTCTGTGTCTAGTGACAGGTCCTTGCGTCTTAGAAGGAGTTTGAGAGGAAATATCACCGAGCTGTCCTTCGGTCAAAGTATTATTTGGAATATCAAGATTTTCTCCGCACACGGGGCAGACTTTACTATTTGAAGCGTCTTTTAAAAAACAACCCCTATGAAAGGTGTGGCCGCAAGAGGCTTTTAGCAACTGTGTTTGAATTGAAATTTCACCTTTGCAGGATAGACATTGTGGGAGGATTTCTTCAACCAAATTTAAGCTCTCGTTACTATGACGAAGAGGCATTGCAAAAAAACATTAATTGAAAACACTTACTAGACGAGAAATTAAAAAAAAATAAACTATAAATAAATAAAAACAAAAAAACAAAAAAAAAAAAAAAAATAAAGTATAATTTTAAATTTCCAAACGAAAATCACTGATTTCAAAGCTAGTTCATTCCCATATTTTTGAAAGTAATAATCCACTAATTTAGTCTGTCCCAACTATGAAAGAAATTACAAAATGAAAAGATGACTGTCTTCACACAATAACAATTTCTCATTTGATGGTCAGACTACAGCATGACACCATAAAAATCTGTTTCCTAACCAAAGTCAAAATTATTAATTATGTAAACACACTCTTGAAAAAGGAAAAATGAAGGGTAAACTTCTAATAATTACTTGTTATTTGATGGCCAGACAACAGCATAATACAGTTAAATCTGTCTCCAATCTAAACTTCAAGTTATACTACAAACTTACGGTATTGAATTCTCTCTGGTTTATGTATTATTTTTCTGGTCAGACCACAGCACTAGGCCATGTATAAATCCGCTTCCAAGATAGTTCAACAATAACCTCAAAATTCGGTTTGTATAGAAAATGGTAATCATGATTCACTGAAACTTTTCCTCCGATGGACAGACTACAGCCTAAGCCATAAAAATCGGTCTCCTATCTAGAGTTAAAGGTATAAATCACGATTAAGGTAGGGAATTATATCTAGTTGATATATTACTAGTTGGTCAGATTACAACCACAATGCCTATTGTAATCCGCCTCCAAACCAGGTCAACACCAACGTAAAAGAGGAAAGTGTAGATTAAGGAATTGATAGAAAATTTGAGCCGATACAATATCTTAAGACCCATAACCGCTAACATCGGTAGCCAACAGAATTAAAATATTATAATTCCGAGACACACCGAATTCGGGCCCCACGTTGGGCGCCATAAAAATAATTAAACTATAGAATATTGCTTTTGACATAGTCTATGTCATATATTAGAGCTGTTGGTAGTGATTGCACGCAACGGAGCACACACCTTTCATTCCGGCTCCTATCTCGTCGGCAAGTGGGAGTGGGTTTAGAAAATAACATTGCGAATCCTTGCTCTATTGCTGCTAGCAAATTACTTTAAAATGTGTGTGCTGGGGGTATAGCAAAACAAAGGGTGGAAAAGATAAAACGGGATCGAAGTTGAGGCAGACAAAATAAAGTGGGTTGTGCCTAGATCTTGTAGCACAAGTATGCCCTCCCTGCCATGATCACTATATCCTGAAGAAATGAATGTGTCAAAGTGGTCCCTACAATAAATGTACGACTACTACTTACAACAACATGGTTCGGAACTGCCTGATATCAGCATAGAAAATATATTATCACATATTAAGAAAAGAAAGCAAATATATTAAAATTTTAGATAACATTTCATATAAATTTAATTAAATTCATTGAGTCTTAACGGCTATAATTTAGCAATTTGAAATTCTACTATTTTAAATTCTTAATCCTAAAATCTATAATAATAATGTCCTTCAATATACATATTATTCAAATTTAAACATTTTAATACATCCTATTATTTTCAAGCTAAAACTGTGAGGGTGCAAGAATAAATAAAATATATAGTATATAAATATAAATGTAAATATATAATATGTAGGTATAAATATAATAAGTATTCAAAAATAATAGGTAAACATTAAATAATGGTTTTAGTTTTAGTGTGCAAAGAAATAAAAATTTAGTAGCTTTAATTAAATTAATTTTAAGAGGTGTACATGTAATTATGGCGGTATGGTAGAATCAACTTTATATTAATGCGCGAGAGAAGTGTTCAAAAATAACTTTAATTGCACAAAAATTCATTTAATAATTTAAGCCAGGAATTATATCATTTCTTACTTTTAATTTATTTAATTTATTTAATTGAATTTATGGTTTAATAAAAAAAAATACATTGCAACAAAGTTCAATAATTGATCATATATAAATTAATTATTTGACAATGCATATACAATTATTTCGAGATGTGTATATGCTGCAAGCTTAGAATCAATGATAGAACTTTATGCATAGCGAGAGAACGAGAATAATAAAACTCTAGATGATAAAGTAATTGTTTTCTTATGCACACACATGAAATAGACATACTCAAACACAGAGAATAACTCACTCATTTAATTACAGTTCCATCGCCGAAAGATATCTTCCGTCGTAGTTGAACCTGTTGGAATTTTAATTTAAAGAGAAATTGAGCCTAATTATTTGCAACATGTTTGATCGAACATATGCGTATCACTTGATCTCACCCTGATTTGGCTTTACTTTGTATGTAAAAAATTGCTCTTGATTTTTATTAATTTTGTTGCTAATTGCCAAATTGAACTTTACACATTTTATAAGATGTTGTTGGTTTTATTTAAAAATGATTCTTATTTTTGAAGAAATGAATGAAGAAATGAATGAAAAATTTTCTTTATCACTTTGGTTAAAATAAAATCACTTGCACACATAGTCTTCGTACAAATTGGAAATGCATTAAGTAGGGTATTCATATGAAGTGATAGCGTTTAAGCGAGGTTTGCACAGAAGGTGAGCTACGACAGCTTATGCATTGCCAGTACGACGAGCTGTGTATAGTAGGGTACCGCTCAATTTCGAAATAATTTATGCGCGTCTGTGATGAGGCGATTACGACTGCATGCTAGGTAATCGAACATGCTGACTCTTTCAGCTGGTGTAGGGCATGCAGCCGAGACAATGCAACAAATATCTATGTTGTGGGCGATATTTATGCTAGCATTATGCACAAATATATTTACTCCATACTAGGTGCCGTTTTCTAAACATAAACGTAATGAGAAAGAAAATAAGAAAATAATAAAAGCCTAATTAGCTCTCTTATTGATTATAGGTCAAAATCACATATAGATATTTACCCTTTTGGAAAAGGCACCTGAGACGAATAAAATTAAATTTTCCTGACAAATAATAATGTCGCAAAACTTTATATTTCTGAATCGGATTGCTTCCGATTAAATATATAGCAGGTGTAGAGAAATCTGATAGAGAGAAAATGTTTGACAATTATGATATACTTAACAAATGTGAATTTAGAAAACTTACATCTCGATCATCCAAATGCATTCTATGCACTTTCTTATGCACTTTATAATAATTTAAATATAATAAAGCACTGGTTAATTATTATTAACATTAGTTTTGCCAAATTTAGGCACACAAGAAATTGATAAGAAATGAGCACAATTTGAGAGATGTTAACACGAACTCAGCCAGAATCGAAAAGAATGTCTGTATGGCTCGTCGTGCTCTCGTAACTTCCTTTTGTCACTCAATCGGAAAAACTTTCTCTTTGATCGATATGTGACGATTGGAAATCAATGAGAGTAGATAGGGTATACTGTCAAAATAGCGTTAAGCTACTCTCCAATAGATGGCGAGTTTTAGTGCTGCCTACTAATTTGAATTAATTAGCGGCTGCATATTTAAATTAAATGTAAGTTATTATATACTTATTTGTATTGTAAGTATTGACAGGATAAATTAAAGAAAAAAAAAAAATGTTTCTTAGTGAGCGGAAAGCGCCACTACATTTACCCCCCACCAAAATCATATTTTGGGGGAAAAGAGCGAAAGCGAGTGATACAAAATATAATCGCGCTTGAAGCGATAAAATCCATGCAAATCTTCGAGTTCATAGTAGCTATTTCCAAGCTTCTTTCGAATTCGGGCCTTCACAAAAGACGGGGCTAGTTTGGCACAAAATCCTTTTGCAAAATTGCTCTGCTGGAAATTTCTACGGTATACTTCTTGACCGATGACGAATGAAACCTCACGACTGCGTAAATTATATGCTTTCTCGTTGCGTTCCTGCTGATTCTTCATTACTTTAAGGGCTTTTGTTCTCACAATTTCCCTTGAATCATTTTGGTCAAATCTCATCGACCTATCTTCCAACATATTAAGCTCCCTTAATAGGCTATATGTCTCACCATTAGTCACCATGTTTTGGCCAAAAGCCATATAGTAGGGAGAAACCCCAATAGCAGAGTGAAAGCTTGATCGTAAAGAGCAGCATATATTACTTAATTGCTCGTCCCAGTTAGATTGGTTCGGCTGTATATATGACTTAATAGCTGATATTACCGACCGATTAACCCGTTCAGCTGCGTTTGACTGTGGTGAGTAAATTGCAGTATAAATATGTCGAATACTGTGCTTTTGTAGCAAGCTGTTAAATGCTATTGATTTGAATTGAATGCCATTGTCTGACACTACGCTTTCGGGAACACCATAACAATGAAAGAGATCATTTTCCATAAAGCTCAGAATGGCGTCCGTCGTAAATTTTTTTACAGCTTTTAAAAATGGGAATTTTGAAAAGTGGTCTAATACTATAAAAATTCCTATATTTCCGGATCTAGATCTTGGGTAAGGACCAAGAAAATCCACAAAGATTTTCTGAAAGAATCGCTGTGATTCACTATTGGAACCCATTGGCGGTCTTAAAACATAATTGGGAGATTTCGTGCATTTACAAATTTCACACGAATTTATATAATCGCGCACATCAGGCACTAGCTTTGGCCAATAATAGTGTCGACGAATTTTCTCCAGTGTCTTGTTTATCCCAGAGTGAGCTGAGAGTGAGCTGTCATGAGCTATATGCAAAACTGTAGGAACTAATGGTTTAGGGATCCACAGTTTCCATGCCAGATTGTCAAAAATCTGATCACCAGTTGCATGTTGAGTTCGGTGATAGAGAAAATTATTCACAACTTTTAAGTCTGGAGTGCGAGACTGATTTTCTTCAACTTTGCGTAAGAGCTGTTGATAATCTTGCGATTTGAAATGCTCAGAATCTAAGTTTATAAAACGAGCTTGATCACTTTCAATTTCTGATAAGTCTTCAGTATTTACTCGTGATAACGCATCAGGTACAATATTGAGGCTTCCTTTTCGATGTAAAATCGTGAACGTAAAACCTTGAAGTTTTATAGCCCACCGGGCTAAGCGTGATCTCAGATCGGTTTGACTCATTAGCCATTTTAATGAGGCGTGGTCTGTTATGACCGAGAACGAATGCCCTTCAACATACGCGCGGGACTTTTTTATGCCTAATATAGCTGCTAAGCATTCCTTCTCCGTAACAGAGTAGTTCCTTTGAGCTTTATTCAGCTTTTTGGACATAAAAGCAATTGGCACCTCATCTCCATCTGAATTAGTTTGCACCAGTACTCCACCGATGCCTGTGTGACTTGCATCACAGTGAATTGAGAATGGCCGATCAAAATTAGGGCTGTGCAACACAGGTGCTGAACTCATGTGTGCCTTAAGCTCTTCAAAGGCTTTTTGAGCTTCTTCGCTCAATTCAAACTTCTTCCTCCCTTTGAGGGCGTCAGTTAATGACGAAGAAATAGCTGCGTAGTTCTGAATAAATTTATTGTACCACACAGTCATACCTAAAAACCGGCGTAATTGCTTTAACGATCTGGGTGGTGGAAAGTCCATGATGGCCGCGATTTTGTCAGGGTCAGTCTTAATCGTCCCATTCCCAACGATATGGCCTAGAAATTTGACCTCCTTCAAACAGAATTTACTTTTACCAACATTTATTGTAAGGCCTGAACGAGTAATACGTTCTGCCACTTCTTTTAATACGCGAAGATGTCGCTCAAAAGTATCAGAAACTATAAGTAAATCGTCGAGATATACAAAAACTTCGTTTCTAAGACTCGGCGGGATCACGTGGTATTTGCCAAAAGGCATCCTTTAGGTCTAAGCTTGAGATAAACTCAGCTTTTGGCAAACGGCTAAGAATACCACTAATGTGTGGCAATGGATATGCGTCTTTGACTGTAACGCTATTGACCTTGCGGCTGTCCAAACATAATCTACCGGGTTTGCGAACTAGTACCACCGGTGAAGACCAGGCGCTGGTCGATTCCTCGATTATTCCGAGAGCTAGCATTCTATCTAGTTCTTCAAAAATTAATTTCTCAATTGAAGGGGACACTGGAAAGTGCCGCTGTTTAATTGGTTTGGCCTCGCCAACATTAACTTCATGTGAAAGCAACGAAGTGTGGCCTTAGCCCTTCTCCACAAATGAAGGAAACTTAGAAATTATCTTTTGTAAGGATCTATGCTCCTGATTAGATAAAGAACGCATCAAAGATATATCCAAAGTAGAAATAGATAAGTTTGAGTTTTTTAAAGTAGCTGGCAACAAATATAAATCTTGAGCCAATGAGGGTATTATAAAAATCGAAATTTCCTTCGCTTCATCCTCATAAGTAATGTTCGCAGTTAGTTTGCCAACAATTTTCTGCGACTTGCCATCTGCAGTTCTAACTGAAGAATTTATGCTTTTGTATGGAATCCTTGACTTCAGTAACTCATTAGCGAAGTTACCTCCGGCACAACTAATGGAAGCGCCAGTATCCATCAAGCCTATCACTGATCGCCCAAGCAAAGTGACTTTTGCATATAGTCGCTTATCAAAAGGTCGATCGAACAAGCAACTAATAAACTTCTTATTCTCTTTTCGAACATTGTCGAAATAATCACGTATTCGCATTGTAGAACGCTTAATTGGTGTTTGTAATTGAACAGTGGTTGAAACTGACAATGGAAGTCTGCATTGAACATGTATTGGTTGATTTTGTTGTAAGTCAGGTGTGTGAGGGAAATAAATGATCAAACTTTCAGACATTGTTAATCGGTCATTGTCAGTGCACGAATCGATAAGTTTTTTGGATCACAACATCTTTTGCATGATGGTTTATACACATTAGGTGCACCACAACCGTAGCAGAAAATGCGTTTTTCACCAATGCAGTCCTGATTGCGGTGGCCATGGCCTCCACAGTTCCAACAAACTAAGGAAACTGCTGCGATATCTTCATCTTCCTCCGAATCTGCATTTTCATAAGATTCATCGATTTCGGAGACTTGTTTCCGATTTAATACTGGTCGAGACGTTTGGAACGACTTTCGCATGTCCTGCAGAAAATGTTCTCGTTTCCGCACCAGATCTCGTAATTGAGAAACACTGGAAACATGAATGTTTAATAGTTCGTGCTGAATCTCAGGTAATAAATTTCTTCGCAAAATTTCTACCAGTTCCATTTCCTTTACCGGTGTAGTCAATTTGTCAGTCAACTCTAACACATTTTCATAAAAATGGTCGAATGTCTCATTCGGTTTCTGTTTCTTGTCCCTTATCAACTCTCTAATGTCGACATCAGTTCTTGAGTCTCTATAATTGTTTATAAGAGATATAGAAAGGTCTTTCCAAATTATCTTGGAAACCGATTTGTGGTATCTCCAATACCATTCATTAGCTTTACCTTCAAATAAAGT
>JAWNNQ010001463.1:0-36409 GCA_035044765.1 Leucophenga montana | reverse complement strand
GGATTATAGCCCAGCGCTGAAGCCTGTTCGAAGTCATCGTCAGTAGATGCTTGCCTGGATTAAAAATTGTTACCAGAGGCTTGCGGTCGGTGATCAGTATGAACTTCTTTCCGTACAAGTAAATTCCATTGTTTTAACCTCGATGCTATTAACCTTTGAGTGAATTCAACAATGCACAAATAACAGTCTGTGTGATGATCACTGGGTTCCCTCCAAATTCTCGGCAGTGCAAACTAGATTGTTCTTTTTTCACCTCGGTACCAGTCTACAATAAAATGTAACGTATTAAAACCGAATTAATGTTATTGTAGAATATTATAATATTATAAAAAAACAGAGAAAATAAACTATATATATGTATATATGTATATATATATATATATATATATATATATATATATATATATATAGAGAGAGAGAGAAAATCATCCAGCAAACTACAAAGGTTGTATGATATACAAAGAGTTGCAGCAGAAACAGTATCCACAACTGAGAGAAAAGAGGGTTATGTCACCAATTCCAATATTCCAAAAAGTTAGTAGTTCCATCACATATTCCGAAGCCACCAAAAATTGCATAAATAATGAAAAATAACAAAACAAATAGCACAAAAACGTCTTCAAAATAGTTCCACGTCAAGCTTAACCAACAACAACAACGTAGATAGCATGCTCGAACTTAAAACTCTGCTTAAGACATTAATGGAACAAATAGGAACTATTCTAAACCTCTTGGCTAAGCAAACATGGAGACACTTTGCTTATTGGTGTGGAACGCCAATGGGCTTAACCAACACATGCTCGAAGTTAAGTCTTTTTTAATAGAGCACAATATAGATATAATGCTTATATCTGAGACCCACTTCACTCGGAAGAATTTTATTAAAATTAAAGATTACGACATATACAACAAGCAAGATTCAGCAAGATGAGGAACTGCAATAATCATTAAGAAAAACATTCGTCACAACATACATGATATTTATAGTACTGAAAAAATCCAGTCAACAAGTATTGAAATATATTCTCCATCGGGTACTATAGTTGTTGCTTTAATCAATTGTTTTAAAATTTAATGATTTTGAACCATTTTTTAAAAGTCTAGGCAATAAATTTCTCGCAGGAGGCGATTACAATGCTAAACATACGGCTTGGGGTTCGAGACTTATTACAACTTGAGGAAGAGAGCTCTATAATAAATCTATAATAAGAAAAAAATGGAAATTAACACGACTCCCTGAAGACAGAAAATGTCTGAACCGCGCTATTAGAGAAGGAGTTGTTCCAAAAAAATACAAATGTTGAACTCAGTCAGAGTATTTAAGGACTAACAGCGACCAAAGCAACAGATTACTCTCTCTGGAAAGCTACTCGAAAGCTTAAACAGCCCATTGTAAGAGTTCCCTCATTTAAGATGGTTAACGTCCAGTGGGCAAAGACTGACAAAGACAAGGCTTCTAAGTTTGCCATGCATCTTTCTAAAGTCTTCAAACCACTCGAAAGGAATGCAACTCATGAAGTAAACGACAGAATCTCGCAGTTCTTAAATGCCCCTGGACAGATGGATCTTCCAATATCACGATTCACTGAATCACAAGTAAAAAATGCTTGTCATAAACTTTCAGCAAAGAAAGCTCCATGCTTTGATCTAATTACTGCAAAGGTACTTCAGGAGCTACTGGATTTAAGTACATGACCCATTTGTTCAACAGCATCTCAAGAACTGGATACTTTCCTCTTCAGTGGAAGGTGTCTGTTATCACAATGTTATCACATAGTACACATTTGACGTCATCAGATTTGATTTTTCTGTTATGTGGTTTTTCTTGCGCACATGACGCAGTGTGGAGTGTGATTGCAAAATGTTTTTGTATGGCCGTATCTTTGACAGCGAGTACATTGAGGAATTTCTCGTCTTTTCTTCGGTGGCTCGAACACTACTTTAGTATGAAGTATGGCATTTATATCATATATCTCTTTGTTGTTGTTCTCTGATTTTAGATTAACCCAGAACATTGATAATGGTAATTTCGATGTCCGCTGTTGGATATTGCTAATATTTACAACTTTATGGCCAAAGAGCTCAATTTCAGCTTTGATGCAGTCCCTTCAAAACCACATTAAAATTACGTTCCTATTTTAGTTTATATGTATGGAACTCTGTATTCTTCTCCACCATGACTGTGTATTAGTCGAAAGTGTTTGACTGAATTTTTACCTCTTCTCTACCTACGATTTAATAATAGTTGCCAACAGTTACTGAGAGGAGATTTTGTAAGGGGCGAATATTTGCGACTCCAGAAATAAAAATTGGCGGTGGCTTTGGATTTTTTACTTCTTTTGGAGTTTCTACTTGAATTACTCGATCGTCTTGTTCAGCTAATAATACGAAACTGTTGGTACAGCTTGTTGGTGGTGAAGCTAACCAGTAGTTTTCCAGCATACTTTGCTTTGTTTTATTTAATCTGTGCTTAAAACATAATAGCACTTATAATTCACAAATAGTTTTTACGACGCAGATGTACGAAATTTTGTAATGTTCCGCTCAACTTTCTTAATTTTTTCTTTCATAAGAACCTTCTCCTGACAATAATAAACACAACAAAAAAAGAATTATCGAAATTGTTCCATCCCACAGTGGTCGGTCTTGTATGGAATCGGCGGCCAAAAATACTTACAGTGAAGCTATCGAAGTGGAACTTTTGTCATAGGCGTCAAGATCGGATCACTATATCATATAACTCCCATATAGCCGACCGATTCGGAATGAAGTCTTAGTACACCAAAACTTTATTGTTTTTTAACCAAATTTGGTACGTGTCAGTCTTAGGAGCCTCTACGTGTGCTGACCAAATTTCAAATTTCGGATCGGACCACTATATCATATAGCTGTCATATAACCTACCGATTCGGAATGAACCCTAGTGGTCAGTCTTGTATGGAATCGGCGACCAAAACTACTTACAGCAGAGATATCAAAGTGAAACTTTGGTCGCAACTTTTTAAAATTGTAATAATCAATAAATCATTTAATTTAAGACATGTTTATTATAAGATATAAAGAAAATTTAGCTAGCTAATAAAAAAAAATAAAATAA
Source organism: Leucophenga montana (assembly GCA_035044765.1). Taxonomy (NCBI): domain Eukaryota; kingdom Metazoa; phylum Arthropoda; class Insecta; order Diptera; family Drosophilidae; genus Leucophenga; species Leucophenga montana. The sequence continues at coordinate 33,312 of JAWNNQ010001463.1, read as the reverse complement.
TCATATGTACAAAATAATGAAAATAGAAAACAGAAAATTGATTTAAAAATTACTCTAACAAATCAAAAACAGATTTAAATAATATGTATTTCTTTTTCCTTGGTAATTTTCGCTGACCAGTTATAAAAGGATCGGAGCTCAGTAGTGAGCGATTAAGCAAATCCGTATTTGTTGAAACGCGTGAAATCTTACGCGTTTGATGGAGTCGATCATTTTTAATATCCTTGCTCAAGAGAAACTACTTTTTTCTTTGGGGTTTTTTGAAGTCACAGGCTTATGTGAACAAGCCCACGACACTTCAAGCATTGGAAGAAGAAATAACGAAATCCGCAACATTTATGCAAAACGGTTATGGAAAATTTCACGAAAAGATCGCGTATATGCCAGCATAGCCGATGTGCTATTTACACGATGTGTTATTCCATTCCTCATGATGTCTACTTTATGTTCCAATAAAAGTTTCACAAATTTTCAAAAAACAAAAGTTTTTAATTTAAAAATCAAATCCGGCGCTCTAATTGAGACGCCCTATATATGTATATATATTTATTCTGTTTGTCACATACATTCGCAAAAACTTATTATACGCTTGTCCCATAGCGTGCAGGGTACAATAAACTAAAACATGATCAGGCGACATCAAGACGCGAACAACAGGACAGCGCAAGGCGCTCGCGTTATTCTAATGTAATTTACTTCTACAGTGTTTGCACTAGAGTCATAGAAAACCTTGAGCACAAAAAAAAAAATCAAGAATATAAAAAAAATTGTTTTTTTTTAATCTATAGCGTGGTATGGGTATGTTATCACACTATATTTTATTTAAAATATTTCTATTTATTATACGAGTTCTACTTTTCTATTTTTGACATTAAAAACGACGCGAGCTCAATCGTTGCTAAACAAGAAGAAGATTGATCAAAATTCCGACTGCTATGTTGTCGTTACATGGAAACTGCCGCCACATTTGTTGCATTGCTTTGCGGAATTGTTGAATAAATTGCATTGCTTTGCGGAATTGTTGAATAAATTCCGTTTCGTTGCTAAGCGGCTGTTGTTCGATGAAGAATTCTGATGGCAAGCGAAGATTTTTGCCGTAGACCAATTCAGCTGAAGTGGTCTGAAGTTCTTCTTTAAATGTCGATCGTAGTCCCAGCATAATGAGTGGTAAATTGTTCGACCAGTTTTTGCCGTCTTTCCATTTGATTGCCGCTTTTAGGACGCGGTGAAAACGCTCTATTATTCCATTTGATTGCGGACGGAATGCTGTTGTGCGAAGATATAGAATACCCAGTCTGTCGTTGAGTTGCTTAAATAAATTGCTTTCGAATTGCACTTTACGGGGACTGCTTCTGGCCACCGTGTGAAACGATCAATCATGGTTACTACTGGGTGTCTCAAAAGAAAGTTCACATTTGATTTGCTGATTGCGTGAACGCAACTATTCCGAGGGGCGCGGGGGGTATGCCACTCGGTAGCCTAGCTTTTCGGAAGTTAGTCTGGATTAGTATGTATTTCGTGTGGATGGTTAGTATGGATTTCTCGACTCATTGGAAAATGGGTCGAGAAGTTTGAAGAGACTGGTTCAACGCTGGAAAAATCAAAATCCGGGTATCCAAGGTCTTTAAGAACGTTTGAAAACGTAGACAGTGTTACTCAGTCTGCATAGATCATCATTGTTCCACGCAAGAATTAAAGTCTCAGGTTGCTGGGCAGAGGCTTGAATTCATAAACCAGATGATTGAGTGCTTTCCAACGTTTACCAACATCTTTTTTTCGGATGAAGCTCATTTCCATCTTAATGGACATGTAAACAAGCAAAATTGCCGCTACTGGAGAGTAACCAATCCAAAACACAAACATCAGAAACCCCCACATTCGCCTAAAGTGACCGTATGGGCTGCGATGTCGGCGCGAGGAATTATCGGCCCTTACTTTTTTGAAGACGCACATGTACAGTGAATTCAGAGCGTTATGTGGAGATGTTAGACGACTTCTTCGTGCCTTAACTGCAAGACTTTCCTGGTTATAACCAAAGAACATGGTTCCAGCAGGACGGAGCAACTTCACACACGTCCAACAGGTCTCTACCAAAAGTTCATGAAATTTTTCCTGGCAAATTGATCTCCAGGAGAAGTGACATAAATTGCCCTCCACGAAGTCCCGATTTAACCCCTATGGACTTTTTCCTGTGGGGTTACGTCAAATCTAAAGTTTACGGCAACAAACCGACTTCCCTGGCACAATTAAAAGAAAATATCCGTCACGAAATGGCAGCCACCACGGAGAATATCTGCCGAGCCGTCATAGGAAATTTTAGTGCTCGATTTAATGAATACCGTGAACGCAACGGTTTACATTTGGACAATATAATTTTGAAGAAATAAATTCCCAAAGTGTGTATTTTAATATGTAATAAACATTTTTTCAATAAACTACTTACTTTTTTTATCGATTTTTTAAATGTGAACTTTCTTTTGAGACACCTTGTATATAACGATATTCGTTCGATGGTGGTAGTGGTCCTACTATATCGACGTTGATATGATCGAACCGCATTTCGCAAATCTCATATCGGCCCAATGGAGTTTTGTTGTGCCGATGAACTTTGGACTTTTGGCATGCTATGCATTGCTGGGTCCAAAGTGCGATGTCTTTGTTCATTGAAGGCCAAATAAATTTTTCAGACAGTAGTCTCTTCGTCGATCGTATAATACGGCGAAAATGGTCTTTCGGTGCGTAAGTGGTACGAATGGTCTGGCAGTTTTGTTGTACACGTGACAGAAAATTGTCTAAAGTGAACCTGGAATTGAAATGCTGTGTTTTGATTTACCATTGACCAATGCTTGTAATTCTTGATCGTTGAGTTGATCGTCAGCTGTTTCATTATAATCAATGGTGCTACATTGAACTGATTCAATGCGTGAAAGAAAATCAGCTACGACGTTTTCTGTACCATCCACATGTCTGATATCAGTGGTGTAGTCGCTAATATATTTCAACTGGAGTAGTTGTATTATTTCAGTTTTCTCTGGTTTTTATTTGAATACAAAAATAATTGGCTTTTGGTCAGTGTAGATTACGCATCGTCTGCCTTCAAGTTGGTCCTTAAAATGTTTGACGCTTTTGAAGATTGCCAGCAGCTCTCGCTTATAGGCGCTCCAGTTGCGCTGTGGTTCAGATAACTTTTTGGAGAAAAAACCTAGAGGTTGTAGCTTATTTCCATTCCACTGGTGCAAGTAGGCTCCCATGGTAGTGTTGGATGCATCTGTTGTGAGTATCAATGGGGCGTTTTCCAGTGGATATGATAAAAGTGTGGCGCTCGTTAGTTTACATTTTAAATCTTCAAATGCTGCTTCTGTTTTTGTAGTCCATTGAATACTACGTTTGTCGTTTTTTATGTTTCCCGGAATAAGTGTTTGCAATACGTCTTGTGTGTGAGTTGCTCCTTCCAAAAAACGTCTGTAGAAGTTAATCATTGCGATGAATCGACAAAGTTCCATGACGATTGTAGGTTTTTTGAAATCTTTAATAGATTGGATTTCTCTGGAAGCGGTAGTATTCCGTGTTTTGTGACGAGATGGCCGAGAAATTTGACGGACGTTTCACCAAAAACATACTTGCCCAAATTGATTGTCAATCCAAACACTTTGAGGCGATCGAAAATGGTTTTAAGATGTATTTTATGCTTTTCTTCTGTCTTCGATGATATGCATATATCGTCTAAGTACGGTACGACGAAATCAAGAACACTCAAAACTTGATCGACATAGCGCTGAAATGTTTGATCGGAGTTGCATAGACCAAATGTCTTGTATACGTATTCAAATAATCCGAACGAGGTAATGATGGTAGTCTTAGGTATGTCTTCTGGATTCATTGGGATTTGATATGCTTTTTCCAGATCGATGACGGATAAAATCTTCTTGCCTGAAATGTTTGAATGTTTGGTATGGGATATTTATATTTCTCCTTTACTGCATTCAATGCCCTATAGTCACTACATGGTTGCCAAGTTTTGTCTTTTTTCTGTGCCATGTGTAGAGGTGCCCACTAATTGGGATGGACGACATATGCCTTTTTTCATCAGGTACTCAAATTCATCCTTAGCTGCGCGAAGATTTTCCGACATAAGTCGACGTACTTTCGTTGAAACTGGTGAACCAATGATGACTATGTGGTGATATGTTGATAACTTGGGAATACGTTTATTTGCAGGCAGTGTAAAAATTTCTTTGTAGTTGTTCAGCATCTCCTGATACCTGTTGCAGTTGCTGGCTACTTTGCTACTGGTGATGTTGGTGCGCATGATTTCACCGCTTGTTGACATCTGAGTTTGTTTTGGAGTGATGCTGTTACGAAATCGACGAGTAGTTTGAAATGGTCTAAAAAGTCTGTTCCAATAATCGGTGTGCTCACGTCTGCTATGATGATTGTCCATTCAAAAATGCGTCGCAGTCCAAGATCGAGTTTAATAGTTTTGCAGCCGAATGATTTAATCGGTATGCCATTCGCGGCGAATAGGCGTACTGTGCTTATTGATGCGATATACCTTTCGTTTGCAGATGCTGGCAAAATATAAACATCCGCTCCTGTGTCCACTAGGTAGGATTGGATGTGTCAGTTACAAATAGCCGTAGGCTTCTATTGCTGTTTTTTCCGAGCTCGCCAATTTGCTTGGGATCCCGGTCCTTTAGTTTTTTGAACCAAATTGACATGGTTTTCTTCACTTCCAGTGCCACCAGCACGTATCGAAACGTTGTGATGTTTTGCCACCGGTTGCACCTTTTTCTTTTCGCGATGGTGTTGGGCGGCGTTACATTTCAGAACGATGCTGCGAGTTGCAACGAGATGGTTGATTTCCTTTTACTAAGGGGCAGAGGTCGTTGATTTCCTGTTGCACCCGTTCTAGCGTGGTATCTGTTGCGCTAGGGTTGGACGATGCCAAGTTGTTTGCAGCTTTGACTTGGTAATTTGACATCGGATTACGACTTGCCTCGTGAATTCGATCTGCAATCGATGATGCCTGAATGAGTGTTATGTCTCTGGCAGATTTCGTATCCATAGTAATAATGGACACAGTAGTAAAGGACACGTATCCCCTGGGTAACTCACGGAATTTCCGTGGTAAACAAATTGTGGGAAGGCAACCACTCCCCTTAATCCATGATTTACGGATATGCACCTGGAATGTCCTGTCCCTCCACAGGGCTGGTGCAGATATCCAGCTGGTTGATGTCCTCGACAAATTTAGGGCTGACATCACCGCAATACAAGAAATGAGATGGATAGGACAAGTCTGTTCGAAAAAGGCATCCTGTGACATCTATTATAGTTGTCATGCGAAGAAGCACGAATTTCGTGGTTAGTAGAAAACTACGAGGACTTGTCAACAGTAAAAATCGTGCTTGGCGATTTCAACGCCAAATTTGGGAAGGAAGGAATCTTTGGCCCAACAGTCGGAAAATTTAGTCGGAAAATTTGTTGACGTGCTATGTCAAAGAAATGAATCTCGAAAGTTTTATCAAAAGGTCAAGCGTCTGACCGAAGGTTTCAAGCCCGGAGTTTCTTTCTGTAAGGACAATAATGGAAGTCTGGTGGAAGATGCACAGGAATAACTGAGACTATGGAGAAGTCACTTCTGTAATCTACTTGGGGGCGATGAAGAGAATAATGCCGCCGATGGAGAAGCGTACATAGAACCACCAATTGATTATGGCTCTCTTGTAGAGCCACCGGATTATAACGAGGTCGACTCAGTAATTAAAAAGCTACAGAATAACAAAGCAGCTGGCTCTGATGAGTTGCCAGCTGAGTTATTCAAGACCGATGGCGAAGATTTGGTAAGGCGTATACACCGACTCTTACGCAAAATATGGTCCGATGAATGCATGCCCAACGATTGGAATCTCAGTGTTCTTTGTCCTATCTTCAACAAAGGAGACCCCGCTGTCTGCGCGAACTACCGGGGAATAAGTCTCCGTTCAATAGGATACAAAATTTTGTCCCGCGTACTGTAAAACGGCTGTATCAATACGGCTTCAGACCAAAGAGGTCGACCAGTGACCAAATTTTCACATTACGCCAAATCCTGGAGAAGACCCACGAGTACAATAAAGACACACACCACCTATTTGTCGATTATAAGGCCGCTTTCGACACGCCGATAAGAACGAAGTTCTTCAACGCCCTATCTGAACTTGGTGTCCCAGCAAAGATCGTTCGCCTTTGCATGATGATGCTATCACACACCCGAAGCGTCGTCAGAGTAGGAAAGAACCTCTTCGAACCCTTTGATACTAAGAGAAGTTTCAGGCAGAGTGATGCTTTATCGTGCGACTTTTTCAATCTCCTGATGGAGTAAATCCTACAAATCCTACGCCAATGCCCATACGTAGAACGATCGGGCACGATCTTCCATAAGGAAGTCATGCTACTCGCACATGCTGAAGACATAGACATCATAGGCATCAACGAACGGCGAGTAAGCAGGGCGTTCTCGGAGATTGAGAAACAGTCACGTCTCATGGGCCTAGCGGTGAACGAGGACAAGGCGAAGTACTTGGTGTCCACTCGCAGACCATCAGCACGTCTTGGACAGTATGTGAGTATGGAGAATTTCAACTTCAATGTTGTAGAAAATTTCGTCTATCTGGTAACAGAAATTACCAGCGACAACAACCAACGCTTGCTAATCGCTGCTACTTTGGGCTCAGCAAGAAAATTAGAAGTAGAGCCCTCTCTTGAAATACGAAGATAAAAATCTAAAAGTCACTAATAATCCCGGTCCTGCTTTATAGCGCAGAATCATGGACACTGACATCAACGTATGCAGCGTCTTTAGGAGTGTTCGAGAGAAAGATTCTTTGTAGGATTTTTTTTCCCCTTAGAGTTGGTTTCGAGTTTAGGACCCGTATGAACCATGAGCTGTATGATGAGGTTGACATAGTCCAGCGCTTTAATTTCCAGCGGCTGCACTGGGCTGGTCACCTCATTCGGATGAGCCCCGAAGCTCCAGCACTAAAGGTTTACGACGGATACCTGAGCTTCATTGGTGGACGGCGTCAGAGAGGACGTCCGAGCTTAAGATGGCAAGATCAGGTCTATGATGACCTGAAGAAGCTCCCGATTGCCAGCGACGAAACTACACCGAATGGTGTAGTTCCTTTCCTACGTGCGGCCTTGACCGTTGTAGAGCTTAAGTAAGTAAGTCTTGCTACGCTTTTTATGTAAAGTAATAATAAATGACTCCTTCCAAAGACATGGAAACTTACATAACTCTGTGGATACATTGAAAAGAATTGATAAAGGAAAGCAAATGGAGCTAGAACATTGTTTTAGTAAGCAACTGGGAATATTATCAGGGCCAGGTAGGAAAAAGAATTTAATTGATAAAAGACGTGTTAATATATTTTCCATGGTGATAGCGGGAGGAGATATAAAGTCATATGATGTGATGCTGTAAGGATATGAGAAACTAGGATTAAAAGAGCTGCAAGATTACGTACTTTGGAAAAAGTCGGCAAACAAATCTGATATGGGCGAATCAGAGGATGCAACTGCACCATTAAGAAATAATACTACGTACTACGTTTCGTATTAACGAAATTGAAAAATGATCATGGATTGTGACGTTTAACTTTTATTAAATAATCAGCATAACACCTTTTACTTAATGCGTTAAAATCAGAACGTGCAACACAATATGTACTAAAATCAGTGTTTGAGCCACTACGGTTAAGGCTACGTGAAAACCAAGGCTGTCTTTTTCCTGAGAAAGGGAGAGTAGTGAATGGAATGCATCTGCAAAAATAACTACGAATGGTGGAATAAAAAATATTCGTTGCCAAATCAATATCTGAGCAGCGCTCGAGAGCAGACCAATCAGTATTGAAAAGTAAGTGATTTAACTTGACATAGTCAGTTTTTCTAAAACATCTGACACGTCGTAGAGATGTATTTGTATTATGTGAGCGACAAATACAGTCAAGCCGAAAAGAGACTTCCAAAGTTGAATGGTGATTATCTTCAGGCATTGTAATAGGAGAAACCCTATTAATCAGTACATCAAAACCAGCGTCAACAAAAACAAGATCAAGAAGTCTTCAAGAGCTGTTGCGAACATTATTACACTGTTGCATGGACAATCAAAAAGACTATCAAGAAACTCATTCTTTACCGCTGGAATCATCATAGAGATATCAATCAAATTTAACCATCTTATATTAGGTAGATTAAAATCAAATAAAAATATGATCTTTTTCATGTAAAAGAGTAGCGATGTATGAGATCGCAGCGGCAAGCAGACAGTAAATCCTCATTTCCGAAGAAGGAGGAATGTATGAGCAAGTAATGTATATGTTAAAACCACAAAAAGAAGTTTTAACACATATAAATTTAATGCCCTGGTAGATAATACAAATTTCCTCAGATAACAGAGATGATTTGACTGATATAAGAACAATACCACCAGAGCGATTGGCACGATCTTTTTTAAATGCAATAAAATTATCATTATATAACTCAGTATTGAGTATGTGTGGTTGAAGCCAAGTTTCAGTAAAGACAATGATGTCAGCAATTAAAGAAAATCTATTATGATAAACATTACTAAGCTTAGTTCTTAATCCTCTTACATTTTGATAATGAATTAGGAAAGAAGTGAAACTTATTTTTTTTTTTGGCACAGACGTTGAAACAGAGGGCAACACAACAGTATTCTGTACAGGGGTACTTTTACTTTTATAGACGTACTCATGCACAACAATACCAACAGGCCAAAAATTGGGAGATAGAATGGTGTCGAAAATAAACAGGAACAATTACCTTAAAAGAGGAAATTGAACGCGAGTAGGAGAAGTTAAATTTAGAAACCGATATGTTATTGGAGCATATAAGAGAAGAATTTATATATGATTTTATATTATTTTCAGTCATATCAGAAGACGAGAGATAAACACAGAGTTGAATGATTTTGTGTAGAAGATGGGCCAGCAGAAACGCTGGTCATAGCTTCTACAACAGAATCAGTTGCCAAGGAATTATTATGAAGCACAACAGTACAGTCTTCACCAACTACCAGAGGGTTGGAGGAAGCACTAGTTGACGCTTCGAAATTGAGATCAGGCATTGTTTTGTTGGGATCAATTTCCATTGGCACCAAGGTAGTCTTCTCAGAAGGTACGAAGGAGGGAACGACAGAAACCGTAGAATCTTCTGGTTTTTCATCGAAAGGTGATACCAATACAGGGGCTATAATTTAAATATTAGGAGTTACAGGTTCATTCTGTGAAACAACTACGGGCGAAGGCTAAGAATTTCTGTTTTTACATTTAGGAGAAGCATTTAGACACTTAAAATCATTGAATGATTTTTCAAGTTGCTGAAACTTGTCGTTCATGACTTTTAAACAATGACTGATTCATAAATTTGATAATCTCAATCTCCGTCGTTCTACAGTGGGAACAAGTCCAACGTAGACCTTTCCGTTCATTAATGGCGTCAAGACCACGCTCGTTAAAACATTATCGCAAGGTATTGGTCAGTACAAGCCTTGTTTTTAAATTGGCAGCGAAGATTGGAATAAGCCATGTTAAATTCAGTAAACCAACAGAACCAAAAGGAATAAATTATTGGTGCCAAAAAGTATGCTGTATAAAAAATGAATAGAAGTTAAAATGAAATTAGATCAGAAAGAGTACCACTATTACACTCGCAGAACCCATCTCTAAAAATTTAAAAGAACAAAAATAAAACTACTAGTATGTTAGTAATAGTAATAGACGATTGCAGTAAATAAAAGTAAACAATATTTAAACTTAGATAATGAAAAATATCACTATAAACGCGATCTTTATATTACAAATTGAAAAGTAAAACTTTAAACAATATTTGTAAGTTATATTTAAAGAAATTTAAATTTGTTTAAGACTTTAAATCAATTTTAAAAGAGCGCACACGTATGAATAGACCGCACTGAGAGAGATGTACCAACCGATGATTGACAGATATTACATTTGGCAAAGCCCGATGCTAAAGGCCAGTACATGATTCTGCGGATCCATAAGGTGACCGAGGAAATTCTCGATCCGAGGTTCGGGAAGATGGTTTGGGGTGTTGTAGCGTGTACCTGAGTCTCAAAAAACGCCAACCCGGGGACAACAATGAAAACACGTTCAGGACAAACAAGTAGCAGGACCTAGGATTTGAAGCCATGGTGGAAGCTAATATTAGCATGGACATCTGCCACGCGGACATAGAAGCCGGTGCAGAAGCCCAGGAAGAGGGTGGAGACAATACGGTGGAAGTCGTCCCTCCGCTGGAAGAGCCTAACAACAGCCATGCAGCTGAGGGTCCTCCAGAAAAATCTTCATATATGTAAGCTCGCTTCGACGGAGCTCCTTGTAACCCTGGAAGAAGCGCCTTCTGATGATACAGGATCACCTAATCCTAAACATTTCAACTATACCATAACTTCTTAAATTATAATTTGTTCTTCTAAATTCTTCTTTGCTAACGTTATTTCTTTCTTTTGTTTGTTTAACATTTTTATCTTCATTGCTTATAATTAACTTTTCTTTTTCTTTCACATTACATTTCTTACTAGAACATTTGGTTTTTCAATAACATTTTCATTTTCATTTACATTACATTTCTTATTATTTCAGTTTTCTCATTAAAATTTTCTTTCCTGTTTATCCAAAACAAATCTTCTTTATCCCGCAGTCCATATACCTTTATAAGGAATTTGCGAATGTTGAAAACCATCTACATCTTTAATAACAATACGATCATTAGGCAGAACTTTGCTAACTTTATAGAGACCTTTAAATTTTGGTATAAGTTTCCTTGGTACACCGACACGACTCAAATTTTTTAATTACTACGTAATCGCATTCCTTGTACTTTGTTGGGCCTTTTTTCTTTGCATTAATATGGTTTTCATTATACTCTTGTGCCCGCCTATCACGCTCTCTAGCCTTGGTTCTAACTTTTTCTAAATTGTTTATAACTCCTTGTCCATGTTCTATAATATTATCCCTAAGACTGTCTATGACTTTGCCTTTCTGATTAACTCCAAACAACATAACACTCGGATGTTCACTAAATTTTCGGTCCGCTGTAAGATCTAAAATAGTCGCCTAAAGCTTTTATTACCTCCTTTGTTGCTGTCGTTTTTGCTGCATATAATCTAACAAATTTGGTGCAGAATTAATTATTACCAAAATATGTTTGTTAACCGTTCCTTTGTAATTTATGAGTCTAAAATTGTCAATGTGTATCATTTTAAATGGACTCTCACTTTTAGATATGCTATGAACAAAACCTTCTCTACCATTTTTCGCCGAAAAAGCAGATTTCAGGCTATTTCTAATATGTTCCTCAACTTTTTTCTTAATATTGGGACACCAATAACTTTTCATAATTAATTCGCTAACTTTATTAACACCTACATGACCCATTTCATTGTGGTACTTGAACAAAACTTGACTTTCCATTGCTTTTGGTACATAAAATAAAACCGTATTTTTATTTGTTTTTTTTTTATATAATATGTTATTTCTCATTTCCTAAAATTTGTGTTCCGTCTTCTGCAACTCTTCCTTCAGTATTTCAAAATTTTCATCTTTGCTCTGGCATATAACCAAATTTTCTTCAAATGTGTCCGTTTTGATTGTCATAATATGCATAACTCTGCTCAACGCATCTACATGTTGCATACGTTTTAATACCCGATGTTGTACTACATAATCAAACTCTTGCATTTCTAACGCCCACCTGGCTATACGGGGATTCAACTCTTTTTTATTCAATGTCATCGTAAGAGAATTACAATCAGTAACTATTTTAAATTTAATACCATGCAGGTATATTCTAAATCGTAATCAACGCGTAAATTATGGCTAAAATTTCTAACTCGTAACTATGATATTTTGATTCTATGTCTGTCGATCTTTTAGAAAAATAAAATATCGGATGCCATTTTTTATTTGCTTTCTTTTGCACTAACACTGCTCCGTAACCTAAAGAGCTTGCATCGCAATGCAACTCAGTTTCTGCCGTATGATCATAAATTGCTAACACAGGCTAATTTGTTTCTCAATGTATCAAATGCATTAAGCTCTTCTACTCCAAAACTAAATTTTCTATCTATTTTCGTAAGATCATACAATGGTTTGGTCAAAATTGAAAAATCTCTAATAAATCTCCTAAAATAAGAACATAAACCTAAGAAGCTTTGTACTTCATGTACTTTTTTTATTGCATTTAATCCTTTATCATCTGCTCTTATTCCATTTTCATTAACTAAATATCATAAATATTGAATCTTACTTTGTAAAAACTCACATTTAACTAATCTAAGCTCTAACTTGTTCATTACTAAACGTTTTAATATTTCTAATATCGTCTAAGTATATAATGACTTTTTCTTGTCTAAGCGAAAATTTTGTTTATAATCGTTTGAAAAACAGACGGGGCATTTTTTAGCCCAAATGGCATTCTTAAAAACTCAAATTGTTCTAAAGGCGTAATAAATGACGTAAATTTTATCGACTCCTCGCTTATAAACACATGGAAAAATCCATTTTTCAGGTCTAATTTTGTGAAAAAACGTTTGTTCACCATTCTATCAAGCAAATCATCTATTAGCGGAATAGGGAAATTTATTTTTACCGTAGCTTTGTTTAACTTCCTATAGCCCCCGCACATTCTAAGCTCTCCAGTTTTTTTCAATAGGTGACACAAACTCATAACTTTTTTCGCTAAGTAATCATTTAACGTATTCTCCTTTTTTTCTGCATAAGATAGTCTTCGTGGGGGTCAAATAAATGGCTTTACATCGTTTAGAACTAGCTTCAATTCGCTTCTAACCTTTGCTGCACATGGCTTTTCGGAATCAACATAAAGTTTTTTAAGCATTTGTTCAATGTGCGTTTTAACCTTACAAGGCACGTCCATTGCAATATTTAAATTAAATTTTTTATTATCTTCAACATCTATTTTTAAAATTTGTTTTTCAAAATTGTCTTCAACACAATTTGTATCCTCACTGCTGCAAAAGTTTTTTCTAAACTGAATTTTATCATTACCACATTTTGTTTTAGTAAATTTTGATGCTTCTCCTTGACTCACAACAATATTATCATATCATATCATAACAGAACAGGATTTGTCATACAATTTACATCAACTACAAACATTTAAATTTTTATTCATAATTTTCATAAAGGCAAAAAATTTTCCATAAATTTTCAAATTATAGTTATACAGTCCAAAATAATTTTCACTGTCTCGTAAACTCCTCAACTCTACCCACCCTGGGACGAAATCTTTCCTAATCAAACTGATTGGACTGCCGGTATCAAATAAACATTCTAAAATAACATAATTATTAGATTTTGTCGTAAACTTAAATTTAAAATACCTTACGTACTCATGCTGCTCCTTTTCTTCTAGTATTTTGTTTTGCCAGCAATTGGTCACCAGATGAGAGTCACTGCCGCAACCGTAGCATGTTCCTTTTTCTCGTTTCGGTTTTCTGTATTCTACCGACCAATGTCATTGACTGCTGATATTGTAACTTCTATCGCCGCTTTTGTCCACCTTTCATCCTGACCTTGACTGGTGCTGTGTTCCTTGTGCCGAAATTTGAAGTGTGCTCACCGTCGTTGTCAGTTGTTGCTCTTGCCGTTGTTGTTGATGTTTTTGTCGTGATTTGCTTAACTTTACAGTTGCTAAGGTCTGTATCATCTCGTTTTATTCTTATTATCAACGCCTGTACACGAATTTGCGTATTAGGGATGCCATCGATAATATAATTGATTAATTCACCCTCGTCTAAATTTTTGTTTTCCGCCAGCGAAACTTTGTGGTTAAAATATTTGACGAAATCCTCCTCGACGTCTCATTTCCCACCGTAAAATTGTTCAACATCGTATACAATAAAAAATGCATTAATTTGCATTAATTTGCATTAAATATATGCATGTATATGATATATATATATATATATATATATATATATATATATATATATATATATATATATATATATATATTTAAATAAATTTGCGATTATTTTGTTAGGAGAAAAAAAAACCGTCGTAGAATTGTAGCCATCCGAATTAAAACAACGTACGTTCGCTTCGTTTCATTGATCAATCTATTCTGAACTCGTCATTTCTATTATCCGCGTACTCGACGCGGATAAAACAACATACATGGGTTCTTACACATACTACATTGCACAGGGTTCTTAACAATCACTTTACGCACAGGCTTCTAACGTATACAGTACTTATACAGTACTTATACATATTTTACTACAGTAAGGGCCGTTCTCACGACTTACTGATAAAAAAGAAAATACGAAACGGCAAGATATGCTAAATTTTGAGTAGCCCTGGTGATTATTTGAAGAGGTCCAATTGCAAAAATGTAAACACAATAAAATTATAAATTAGCAGAAAAAAAATGGATGAGAGTGAGCTGTAGAAAAATCCGAGCCAATCTATGAACATAATGTGCACGTTTGCATTTAAAATTTTAATACAAAATTTACATTTTGTTTGTTTTTATTTTGCTTTTGCTTCGGTTTTTTATCGATCGAGTTGGCAGGTCACTTTGCAAAAAATGGTAATGAAATGGTGGACAGCCTAGCAAAAGAAGGCGTCGGGCTACTGCGACAAGTTACAACAGATGTATCTCTCTACAGACGCTATATAGCAAACTGGAAGTGGACTCCTGGACCACAGCTGGAGAGAGATGGAAGAACACTCTCAAATGCACAATATCTAAGATAAAGTGCAGAGAAATAATAAGAAACTATCGCACTACCTGCTGCAGCTCCAGAGGAGAGACTGCAGATTGTTGGTGGGCATTCTAACAGGGCATTGTCTAGCAGCCGCTCATGCGAAAAAAAAACTAGGCATAAAAACAGGGACGGTTGCAGGACATGCAAGGAAAAGAGAGTCACGGTAACTCTGGAACACCACATCTTCATCTGTCCAGCAATCATTAATCATTAATCACCATAGATGAGGCGGCCAGAAGGGCTCCTAACAGGCTATTGTCGTTCATCAAAAAATCTACAGGACTTCATTAGCTCCTGAACGACCACCATCATTGGACTCACTTAGGACCATATTGATCTTTGTATGACATTTATCATGGATTCAGCCTGCGTAATCGACATAAACCAATTAAAATTTTGTATGATTTTCGCCTTTTTGACGGTTGTAGATGGGATAGACCGCTGTTGATAATATTGTTGCGAATGAAATTATAAGAATGAATTAATTATAATTTAATTCTTTGAGCAATTTAAAGCAATTTTGGATCGGGCAAGGGTTGCACCAGGATTATCTGAAATGTTATGCAGCACGGTACACAGTTAAGCTCTGAAAGTTCTCAAATGTTTCCTAACAATTTATACAATATCAATATTGTTAATTGGATTCACCTTTTGTATGTAGTTGATCAATATAAAAAACAAGTATTATTTCAATATTAATAGTTGCTCCAAATCAAACATGTTCGGTACAACAAAATAAATACTTTAATATAGGAGCTTCTAGTGGATAAATTATGGTAATTTTTACCTTGCGTTGGTTTTGGTTATAAAAAGACTCCATACCAACTTTCAAATCAATATTTCAAAGATGGAGGAAATTGGACGTAGAGAAACGCACAGCCAGACAGAAAAACGAGCATGGCTAGATCGAATCGTCGTGTCATACTGATCACGAATATATACTTTATGGGATCTACGATGCATCCTTTAGGACGTTGCAAACATTGTGATTAAGTTAGAATACTCTTCACACCTTGTGTGAATAATATAATAAATAAATTTATTGGTTGGTTGGTTTGACAAAAACGTTCTATTAAATACCTTTAACAGAGAGAATATCCAAACTTAGATTTTGGCCAATAATAGACTTTGCTTTATTTTGTTGACACACATGTATATGAAATGAGCAACGAACTCGTGGCTATAGCCACGATATATAAATCAGCGACATAAAATATATATTGTTTGTCCTACTAAATTAGAAGTCGTGATAAACCTTTGAGCTGCATAAATCTTTGTATTTTCCTACTATCTAATATTTTCAGGTGTTATTCAATAATGAAGTGGTTGCTTATAATCTATAGTAGTAGCTACAGCTTCACATTCTGAAAGAATGTAAAAAGAGGAGTATTCTTCATATTCACAGAATCTATGTCCAGCGGAATTTTGTATACACATAAGATACATGTGTTTCTCTAGTCTCGAGTGGTATGTTAGCAGTGTGTTAGCCGAATGGTTCTGGTCAGTAGTTAGGGACTATTCCTTCTGCAACAGGAAATGACGTGTCAAGGTGATACGTGCCAAGGTGTCACGTGCCAAGATCAAGGTAACACGTGTCTAAACCGCGATAAGGCGGGTGCTGATAAGAGATAAGTGGGGGTTATGGCTTTGGAGCATGCGTCTGGCGCTTGGATTGGCGCGTGCATGTGGGGATTGGTGCGTGCGTGTGTCATGTAGGTCAGTGATAAAAGAATTGGAAATTTGTACTTAGTGAGAAATAGAATTTTTGTTTTGTTCGATGGTTTGTATGTTTATGAAAAACAACGACAGGAAATAGCTTGCTTGGGAAAATAATATGTTTATGAGAAACAACGACAGGAAACAGCTTGCTTGATAACAAGACTCTAAGCACATAAAAACATAGTTTACATCAACAAGTGGAGATTTGTACTTAGCGAAATTTGGTTTGCTCAAGAGCAGTGAGCGCTGATAAAATAATTGAGTGGAGCATGAAGTGCCACATTTGTGTGTCAGTGATAAAAGAGTTGGAGATTTGTACTTAACGAGATGTGGTTTTTGTTATTTCCCACGCTTATTTTTTTTTTTATTTTGTTTTTATTTTATTAAATTTTTTATTTTTAAGTGTATTACATATTTATTATGTCTATTCAGTTTTTTGGATGAGCCTGTTTCTTAACTTATAGTAAGTCTGCATCAGTCTTTGACCTTTCGCTTTACGATGACAGTAGTAGTAGCAGAAACAGGTATCCACTCCACATATGATTTGATCAGAAGACCAGCAGCAGGAAGTTAAATGCTCTTTACCAGCTGCTGTTTTTGTAATTTCCCCATGTTTAAGCCTCAAGAAGTATTCTTGTGATTCTGTGAGACATTCACAGTGCTCACTAAAAATCATATCCTTCAATTCAAACAGAAAATCGTCAATTTGTTTTAAAATTGAGTTTGTTGTTGTTATAGATAAGCTTTTGCATTTGATTCACTGAGAGATGATAAAGTTATTGCCACTCGAACATCAATTGGTCCGCTTTTTTATGCCTCATTTTGGTATGGAAGGTCAATGACAAAAATTGGAGCTTTAGCTAAAAATTACTTAGGGTTCAGTAGTGGTTGTGGTTCTCGCATATAATAACCAGCTTGAAACTTAGCATACATATCATACAAAGTAGCAATATGTGCTTGAGGGAATTTTAGATTTAGATCATCATATGGGTACGATTCAGAGTTCAAGTGTACTTTCACATTTGTCAAATTGTTCGATACAATTTTGTCTTCAAGCATAAAGGCAAATATTGCGTAATGAGGTCGCTCCCTATTGGCTGATAGCTTTACGTTCCATGTGTGCTCTACAAGCGCTGGATTCATATAACAATCCCAGCTACGAAAAGCTAGTGGTATAGTATTACCAATTTTTATAAGCCTAAACATTTGGAGTTTAACTTGATCATTGAGTGTCACATGTGGTATTTTCCAAGATATATTGAAAATATTTAATTTATGTTCTTTTTCACCAACTTTAGTTTGGTATACATCGGCCATGTTCTTGGCTAGGAGTATTATTAGCTCATGTTTATAATTTAAAATAACATTGTTATAGTCTTCAGCGAAACCAAGTAAAGATTTCAAAGGAATGGAATAATTAAAAAATCCACTCGTTGATGCTAGAGGATTAGTCTCATCTTCTAGAAACCAGCTAGCATTTTGAAGCATTTTACTCTCTTGTTTATTTAAGGAAATATAATTTTTAAGCATTGATGTAGTAGGAACGAAGCGAGTTCGATCTACTTCAATTCCATTTAGCTCATAATGAATTTCATCGAAAAGTTTGACTATACAATTGTTTTTTAGTTTCCCGTTAGCAACCACATTATTATCAGCAGCAGAAATTGAACCCTCAATATTGATATAGCTCTCATGAGGTAATACATACAAATCTTGGTTTTGTATTGTAATTCGAACTTCGTCATTAGCTTTAAATGACTGTAGATAAGGTGAGTAAGTGTGGTATTCTCGATTGGTAATACTCTCATCCGAGTAAGGTTTCTCGCTAACATTCAGTATATTACTCATGGCTTTCTGATTCTAAGACCCAAAGATTTTATAAATATTGAATTTTCCGATGTAAGAGTTGGCCGTACTGTACTGCTTACTTCAGCTTTATAATTAAAAGTGGGAGGAGATGTTGAAGTACTAACGTTTTTATTGTAAATGATCATGGCTTTGGCCGCAGATGTAAGGGAAGTGTAAAGTCCTCACTGCGCAAATTAACTAAATCACCGTTCTGATCAATGATCTGTACTGTCAATGTACTTATCCCTTTAGTGTTCAATGGTAAATAAATTAGGTTGTGTGGTATCTCATTCATTTTATAGTCTGGAGATTTGTAGCGAATTCATGAAGGGAGTGAGTTGGACTATTATTAACATATGAGCCGTTTACGATGTTACACTCCAAGCGGATTGTATTTACTTTTAATATATTTACCGGCATATTGGATATGTGTTTAACATTTGTTTGTAGCGTACGTTTAGTGTAACCCAATAGCTGACCAATCGAATTTTCTCTGTTGAAGTAAATTGGTAGCTTCTAACTTAAAATCATCACTTGAAGCGTATTGTTATTGTTTCAATTTGAAGTTCATTAGCATCAATAGCTCTTTTTTCAAGTAATTCATCCATGATGTTATCAGTGATATCATCGAGGATCCCACTTGGAGATCAATAACATGGTCTCCAATATGGAATAAATTATTATCATGTACATATGAAAATCTATGAGTGCACATTCATACTCTCCCATTAATTCAATGGGCGGAAAGTAGTTTGCTGTTAAAATTTAGCTGTTTCCGGTTAGTATTAACGTTACCGTCATTCTTAGAGTTTATAAACGAGTGAAAAAGTTTTAGAAATTTAAGTTATAATAAAGGTTTCAAAACCTTTTCTATATCGACCGTTTTCTATAGCATCATCTTTGCTAATTAATAAGAAACCATATTTACTGTACTTGGCCGCTAAGAACAGCAATCTGAAGGAAGACACGATCGCCAATCTGTGTACTGGAAAGTACCGCATTATTAAGGAACAAAAGGGTGAGAGTGAAAAACACTTCCTTCAGGTGAATCCTCACCACACGGTACTTACTGGCATTGAGTACTCACTTTCATACAAATCGTATAAGCACCAAAATTAACGAATACTCGTACATAAAAAAAATCAACAGTTTATTATTCCAAGCATTACATGCTCGCTTGTTGCATGATCTTTTCGGTTGAGTGTTGCTCGAAAATCCGAATTACTAAGGGTTTTTAACAGGCGTTATTACTATTGTCTCTCAAGATCTATTTCTTGATTTCCCGCTTACATATTTTCCAGAAAGTTACGGAGACGTTACTGACGAACATGGAGAGAAAAAAAATATATATGTATTTTATTCAATAGGGTTCTTTTTTATTTCAGGAAACAACTTATATTTAAAAAAAAAAAAGCTCAAAACAGTATATATAGTGCACAATGAGTAAATAGTATACTAAATATCAACAATCAGTCGAATCAACAGCTCTCCAACAGCTCATTAACAGCTTTTAACATCTTTTGAACAGCTATTGAACAGCTCTCCAACATCTCATTAACAGCTTTTATCAGCTCTTAACATCTTTTGAATAGCTCTTTAACAGCTCATTATCAGCTTTTGTTAGCTTTTAACATCTTTTGAACAGCTATTGAACAACTCTCTAACAGCTCATTAACAGCTTTTATCAGCTTTTAACATCGCTCATTAACAGTTTCTAACAGTTTTTAATAGATTTTAACAGCTCTTGAACAGGTTAGCTGATCTATCTACATATGAAGATGGAGCGAAAGGTAATTAGAGAACTAGCAAAGACAAGAAATGCTTTAAGAAAATAGTTTCTAAGCATAAAGTTAGGTAAAGCTGAAAACGAACATCAGCTAGGGAAGCCCTTTAAATCAATAACAGAACCTTTGAACAAACTTGCGACCAAAAGTCACATACCACACCATTTACCCTACTCTAGAAAGAAGAAGAAGACTCACGAAGACTCCCTTTAAAAATTCAATTGCATCCAAAACAATAAAACCAGAGCATAAAACTCTAAGCTCAACATATGATTTTCAAATGAGTATTGAGAAAACAGAGAATATGGAAAGTGATGATGAGCATGAGGATAATGAAGATGATGAAATGAACGAACGGTCAGTCACTTACCTCAAATTATGACAATATAAATCTCAACTTGAGTGATTTAGCAAGAAAAGGAGAGCTTGACAAGGCATACGGCCCAATCAAAGACTTAAAGAGCGGAAACCTTAAATTAGGTAATAATAAAAAAGAATTATTAAACGGAAAAATAAAATTGGAGAACGGACCAAGTTGTCATCTCACTCCAGGCTTGTATTCTCTTATTTTTCTTAAACATCCTCATGGATATGATGAAGATGAGCTAGAATTATACAAGTCAATCTTAAATAAAACGAATGGTCACCGAAAACAAGACTCTTCTAATGGTCAGCTGAATGGCACACGCTCTGACAAATATAAAATAATTAAATCTCTTTTTCCTACTTCGAAAGCGCCAAGTGGTACATCTACACCAATACGCACAAACCGAACTTATGATGTGGTAGTGGTCTTATGCTTACTTACTTACTTAGGTGGCTCTACACCCGTCTTTCGGTTAAGGCCGCACGAAGGAAAGCGCACCATTCGGTGTAGTTTAGTGCGCGCCGGCGCCAGTCGCTGGCAATTTGGAGCTTCTTCAGGTCATCATAGACCTGATCTTGCCATCTTAAGTTCGGACGTCCTCTCTGACGCCGTCCACCAATCAAGTTCAGGTTTCCGTCGTAAACCTTTAGTGCTGGAGCTTCGGGGTTCATCCGGATGAGGTGACCAGCCCAGTGCAGCCGCTGGAATTTAATGCGTCGGACTATGTCAACCTCATTTTACAGCTCATACAGCTCATTTTACAGTTCATACGGGTATTAAACTCGACGCCAACTCTAAGAGGACCAAAAATTCTATGAAGAATCTTTCCCTCGAACACTCCTAAGCAACTTGTATCCGTTGATATCAGTGTCCATGCTTCTGCGCCATACAGCAGGACCGGGATTAACAGTGTCTTAAAGATTTTTATCTTCGTAGTTCGAGAGAGGGCCTACTTCTAAAATGCTTGCTGAGCCCAAAGTTGTAGCGATTAGCATTGAAGTTGAAATTCTCCATACTCCAAGACGCGCTGATGGTCTGCGAGTAGTCACCAAGTACTTCGTCCTCGTTCACCGCTAGGATCATGAGACGTGACTGTTTCTCAATCTCCGAGAACGCCCTGCTTACTCGCCGTTCGTTGATGCCTATGATGTCTATGTCATCAGCATATGCGGGTAGCATCACTTCCTTATGGAAGATCGTGCCCGATCGTTCTACGTATGGGCATTGGCGTAGGATGTACTCCATCACGAGATTAAAAAAGTCACACGATAAAGCATCACCCTGCCTGAAACCTCTCTTAGTATCAAAGGGTTCGGAGAGGTTCTTTACTACTCTGACGACGCTTTGGGTGTGTGATAGCGTCATCATGCAAAGTTGAAGAACTTCGTTCTTATCGGCGTGTCGAAAGCGGCCTTATAATCGACAAATAGGTGGTGTGTGTCTATATTGTAGTCTTGGGTCTTTTGCAGGATTTGGCGTAAAGTGAAAATTTGGTCACTGGTCGACCTCTTTGGTCCGAAGCCGCACTGATACTGGCCTATCAGTGCACTCGTGTATGGTTCCAGCCGTTTACACAGTACGCGGGACAGAATTTTGTATCCTATTGAAATGAGACTTATTCCCCGGTAATTCGCGCAGACAGCGGGGTCTCCTTTCTTGAAGATAGGACAAAGAACACTGAGATTCCAATCGTTGGGCATGCATTCATCGGACCATATTTTGCATAAGAGGTGGTGCACTCTCAACTGGCAACTCATCGAAGCCTGCTGCCTAATTATTCTTCAGCTTTTTAATTACTGAGTCGACCTCGTTATAATCCGTTGGCTCTACAAGAGAGCCATCAACAATTGGTGGTTCTATGTACGCTTCTCTATCGGCGGTATTATTCTCTTCATCGCCCCCAAGTAGATTAGAGAAGTGACTTCTCCATAGTCGGAATCACTGATACTGTAACCAGACTTCCATTATTGTCCTTGCAGAAAGAAACTCCGGGCTTCAAACCTACGGTCAGACGCTTGACTTTTGATAAAACTTTCGAGATTTATTTCTTTGACATAAAACCTCAACATCCTCAAGCTCATGCCTTTCTTGTTCCTTTTTTTTGCGTCTCAAAAGGCGTTCCTCCTCTCTCCGCATTCTCACGATATCGCTCTCTAACAGCTCGCGTTGCTCCCGTCTGCAGAGTTCGTTTGTAAGCTGCGTCTTTCTCTGCATGAGCTTGGCGAGACTCCACGTCATACCAAGGGTTCGTCACAGGTCTGGTGTACCCAATGACCTCCTTGGCAGCCGTATTCATGGAGTGCGAGATATGGCTCCTCTGCTCACCTATATCTTCAGAAGCCCGAGAGGACTCCCGGAACAGTTGGGAGAGTCTGGCTGAAAAGGCTTCGGCGGTCTGTTGCGATTGCAGCTTACCGATGTGTAGCTTTCGTTGAGTGTTAGAACGTGCAGAATGCACCATGCTGAGCCCGGTGCGTACCTTGGCTGCCACAAGGTAGTGGTCCGAGTCGATGTTGGGACCTCGTACCGTTCGCACGTCCAACACGCTCAATGCGTGCCTTTTCGTCGATCACAACATGATCAATTTGGTTGCGTGTCTTTTGATCGGGACTACTCCAAGTAGCCTTGTATATGTCTCGGTGTGGAAATCTGGAGCTACTGATTACCTGCGGCGAAATAGATAAGCCTCTCTCCATTGCTGGAGGTAGCGTCTTGAAGGCTAAATTATTATGCATCTCAATACAAATAAATCCAATTATATTTACTGGAATGATCCAAATGAGTTAGTTGACCGACTAAAGCTTCTACTTGCCTCACAAGCAGCTGGACACAGTAATCATAATAATGAAATCATGTCAAAAAGCAAGTTCGGTCACTATTATTCGATAACGAAAAAAGAGAATGACACCACAAAAAAGCTAATTCCTGGTATACTGCTTGATACTGAAAGTAACATTATGTTTTCACGCAAACGACTAAAAAATGTTGGTGAACCAGTATACGATTATGATGTATGCAATAAATTATTTCTGCGGAATGAAGTACTCAGTTCAGAAAAAGCTATAAAAAACATCATACATAATTAAATTAATTACTGAGAAACTTATTACAATTAATGTTGAAGAACTAAACAAAAACCTTCAAAATGTGAGGAATGATGTAAATTCAAATAATAATGTTTCATTTGAAAAAATCGCTGCTAATAATATCGAAATTCAAAACTCGCTGAAAGGTGGGACAAACTCGTTGAGAGAATACATTATGTAATTGAAATGATTTCTGGTGAACTAGTGACTCTGAAAACTTCTATTTACAATATTTTATCACCTTCAGAGAAAGTAAATACGATTCATGGCGAGCTGTTTCCAATTCCCGAGAAGAATAACTAAAATCAGAGATCTTAATAGAAAAATGTTATAAGCAAACATTTTGACAAATTCGGACATTACTAAAATGAGAAATATAGTTTTGAAAATTATAGAAAAAATGGACAAAAATCTTTTGGGGTGCTAATGGATAGCGATCAAAATATTGATGCGCAAAATTGCAAACACTCATTAAGGTGGAGAATAAAAAGATTAAAGCAGAGATGGAAGAACACATTTCCACTTCGATAGCTACAGCTGAGAGTTAGATTAGGGAATATATTGATGAGAAAATAAACGCACATGAGAATTACATGTTTTCATATTTTTCGACACCAAAAAGACGTACAATTGAAATTGATGTTGAGCCGAAACAAATACCTACTATAAAACATTTTAATGAAAGATTATGACCAAGAGAGCAGTAGTCAATGAATTACACGCACCAGCGCGTAGAAACTTTACACGTAGAAAAGTGGTTATGAAAGATCGATGATCATTGGCAGGCGGATTTAGTGGAAATGGGAAATTATTCTAAATCAAACAAGAATTTCCGATTCCTATTAACAGTCATTGATACCTTTTCCAAATTTGCCTGGGGGGTTGCTCTCAAAACTAAAAATGCCAAAGATGTTGAAAGGCCATGGAAGACATTTTTAAAGAAGGACGCATTCCTACGAATTTGCAAACATAATATTAATCACTATTCAACCTACAGTGGCCTAAAAGCTTCACTTGTTGATCGTTTCAATAGAACTCTCAAAGAAATGATGTGGAAAGAATTTAGTTATAATGGAAGATATCGGTGGATACAAATCTATAAGCAGTTAATTGCTGAGTATAATAAAAAAAAGCATAGAACAATTGGCATGGCAGTTAACTCATCGAATGAAAAGCAACTGTTAAATACAGTCTACAGACGACTTAAATTATTTAATGGATCAAAATTTTGCGTGGGTGATAGTGTTCGTATTAGCAAATTTAAACATGTCTTCGAAAAGGGTTATACACCCAACAGGACAACGGAAATTTTTAAAATAATCGAAATAAAAAATACAAATCCAACAACATACACATAGGAAGACTATCAAGGAACACCAATTAAAGGAGGGTTTTCGTCAAATGGTTGGGGTTCAACAAAGAGCACTACTCTTGGATAGAGAAAAAAGATATTATATAAATTATTACTATCTATTGTGAAATAAACGTTGTTAAATAAAATATGGTGAAATTTCAAAAAATTATGAAATTGTTTATTGTTCAGATAGCAAGTAAGAGCTATTGCTATAGATTGTTAAAATACAATATTGAGACATGTTTTCAAAATGACTAGAAATCTGCTGCACTGGCGGGAATTTGCAGTTCACAACTGTGAAAAGGTTTCTTGTTCAAGGAGTTAGATGGGTGGGTATAAATTGAATATTGAAGAAGAATATTAATCAGTCAATCATTATATATCATAGTGGGAGTAGTAAGAGCTGCAGAAGTAACAAAAATGAGATCGCTAATATATTCATATATAATCTGCATTGTTTTATTCTTATTAAAATGCTTTAATTAATCTCCAATTCCACTTCAGGTGGACGAAATATCAAGTACAAAAAATGTGGAATTCAGTCTTCAGCTACCAAACAATGACACTGTTCAAGTGTACGTTAATTTCAAATTTTTGAGCTAAACTGATTGATGTTAAAAATATTCTCAATCATATTCGATTGTAAAAAACATTTAATGGAATAATAAATAAAAAACAGTATTCATTTTTTTATTTTCAAAAATCCGTGTTTATGACAATATTTCTCTTTTACAGTAATAATTGATTACATTATTCTATCTTCCGGACTATAAATATTATTATGGCCCCAAGCATAAGTGTGAATACCGTAATCTCTAATTTTTCTTTTATCATCACTTGCGCTTAGGGCCACCTTATGCATCTTATATGTATACAATTTATGAGTGTTTGACCTAAACAGTAATATACTATCTTTTACAATTTTTTTGGAAAACAAACACTCCTTATAACTATTTATATCTAACTTATCTAAAATCGATTTTTTAACACCTTTTGACTTTTTGATGCAGCTACCCCCTTCAAAAGACAGTGAATACATTTTTGGGCGCAGACCAATAAACTCTAACATTCTTTTTCCATTATTCTCATCCTTCATCATTCCCAACACTTTTTTATTGCATCTCTTAATCCCATATAAATTTGCCAACTCTTCAGGATATTCAGATATATCAAATCTCATTTCAACATCTTCACTATCTTTAAAAAAAATCCTCACTCCTAATTGTATATATAAAAGAGTCGGTATCCATAAGGTTTAATCCTAAATATATGGTCTTGTCGTAAATAAAATGCTGCCATTTCATTTGAATAGCATACATATCTTCAGAAAATTGTGTGCAGCTATAAAAATTCCATTCCATCCATGAACTAACTAGTTTTATGTCTTTTCTTTTCTCAATATTCTCCATCGTCTTACCATAGACTGCCTTATTTAATAATTTGAAAAAGTTTTTTCAAAATCATTTTTTGCTAAAGTTCTATGATGTGTTTTGAGGTCTATATAGTTTTTCAACCAAGCAGATCGCTTAAACCTCAATATACGATGGATTTTTGATAATACTAATCCATTTTTCATACATTGCTAAAGATTTCTATAATGAATGGAGTACTTGATTTTATCCCTAAGCTCAGCAATAAGCTTTTCAACCTTAGAATTTTCTGTCGGTTCCTGATTACTTGGACAAAATGGTAAATCATTATGAGTATCGTGAAGGGACTTTGGATATTCTAGATCAAATTCCAAAATATACCATACTCAGAGAACTCTCAAAAGAGAGGACATCGAATTGCTTAATTTCATCCTCACTCATTCACTGAAAGTCACCATTGGGAAGATTTTGAAAAAATTGAATAAAATAAAAACAAAATAAAAAAAGACAAAAAACAATCAGCGTGGGAAAACAACAAAAACCACTCAATTATTTTATCAGCGCTCACTGCTCCCGAGCAAATCAGCACGTGCCTTATCGCGGTTTTGACACGTGTCACTTTGACCTTGGCTCATGTCACCTTGACACATGTCTCCTTCGCCCGTGTCACCTTGGCACGTCATTTCCTTGCAGAAGGAACAGTCCCTAACTACTCTGGTCCTATCATTGGCGCTGCCGCTTTTTTTCTAGCAAGCTTATCAGCTTCCTCATCAGTGATTGTATATTGTGCGCCTTGGCAACACTAAGTGTTGTTAGGTGCCAGTTGATATTTTCATTGGTAAGTTTGACAATTTTTAGTACAAACGTACTGTTGTGAATGTCAGTCAGTCTGCTCTTAGCTGTCGACCCGAATGCATCGCCTCGCTTGTTGATCCGCGAACACCGTAACATACACTCATACTACTACATCTATATAGTAATTAAGTAACACATACATACATAGTAAATACAAACCGTTATTATATGAACAATACACATTTAATACTGGCGACGAGGATGGGACAGTGAACACACACATGCAAATACGGCGATACGTATTGCATATGTAAAAAAGAGTGCTAAAGGAAACGTGAAAAATTACAGTTGCGATCGGAAGCAGCTGCATGATACATGTACAATGTACAATTAAGTATTAAAATGCAGCACACAAAAATAATATTGATTAAGAGAAATTAATAAACTACAATGTATAATAAAACATAGTTTGATTCAATACATAAAACATTAGTTGAAATATTTGCTATTTAAGTTAAAATTTAAAATTTTTTCACATACATACACATTTTTCACATTTTTTTGTTATTTTATTATTGCTTTAGCATACCTGTAAAAAGTTGCTCTTTTAGGTCATCATTAAGCACAAGAAAAATCAATTAGGTCGTGCTATGTTTAGAGGTACCCCATCATCAATAATCAACTGTGTTGGGGCACCTCAAAACATCAAAACAGGTGAGTAATATTTTTTAGGTTTGTTTTATATATTGCAAGGCAACTTTTCATTGCTATGCCGTTCAAAACGAAATATTTTTTTAAAAGTCCATAAATTATTGCAACACCACCTAAACTGGTCAGTGAGTTAAAATTAGCAGAAATTAAGCAATTATTGGGCGATCATTTGTCACCGCGTCCGTCTGAGATCACCGCGTTTTATCATTTTCATAAACGCGATCAACATCCAGACGAGACTGTCAGCCATTACATCGCGGCGCTGCGTTCATTTGCAGTGGACTGAAAATTCGGTACAGCACTTGACGGCATGTTGCGCGACAGGTTTGTGTGTGGTATGCGAGACGATCGTGCTCTATGTAGTAAAACAGTAGCAATCAGTACTTAATCTATAAGGCACCCAAGTGAACCAGTTCATAACGTTAAAGCGAATAATTCTTATGCACAACAGCATAAGTTCGTCAACTACAACAATAAGAAAATGTGTGAAGGCTACGGAGGTCATCATTCCAGGAAGCAGTGCCCACATAGTGAAACTGTGTGTAATTCATGCCGTCATTAAGGTCATCTACGGCGCGTCTGCCGCAGCGCGCACTCATAATCATACGCCAGCTCTCCGAGATCGTCTACAATAGCGTCAATAAAAACAGGTCGAGGTTCAAAACGCAGATCATCTGGTCAAGAATCTGTCAACCATATCATACCTTCGGTCAATCAAAAGAATTCGGCGTCGATCACAATCAATGGTCGGTTGTGTTGTTCGAAGTATATTGTGGATCACCTGTCACCACAATGACAGAGACAACATACAACTACATCTGGAAATGTAACTTGGGCTTAAGTGATTACCAACACAACCAAATTCCAATCAAGGGAAACGTCGATGTGTCAATTCAATGCAACCGCCGTAAAATTTACAATCTTCCTTTGGTCATTGCCAACAGGGGCGGTACAAATCTACTTGGTTGTAACTGGTTCGATGCACTTGGCATACGCATCGAGGGCGAACATGCTGTCAACAGTGGCATCAGCATCAAAACCACTCTGAATAAGTTCGAACACTTATTTTCACCAGAACTTTGTCGTTACACTGGACCGCCAGTGTCCGGTCAGGCTACCACCGCGTCGAATTCCTTTCGCTATAAGAAGGACTTGTAGAAGAAGAAATAGATCGACTTTGTAGCCAAGGTATTTTACAACCTGTAGAATACTCTGAGTGGGCAACACCAATAGTGCCAGTAATAAAAAAGGATGGGTCTATCCGTATATGGGGCGACTACAAAGCATCATTGAACCAAGTAATCAAACCACACTGCCACCAAATTCCAGCGGCAAATTTGCTGAGGTCGTGTGCGGGCGTGTTCAAAGTCACCAGACTACAGTTCGGGATATCATCAGAGCCTGGTTGTATTGAATCTATTTTACAGAACGTTCCTGAAGTCTTGCCATATTTTGACGACATTGTGATAATGGGTAAGTCAAAAGTAGAGCTAACAACAAGACTAGAAGAAGTATTGACACGTTTCGATAAGGCTGGACTACGTCCGCGAAAAGACAAGTGCCAATTCGGGTACCATCAGTAGAATTCTCGTTTTTCAAGCTGGACGCCCGCGTCACCGTATGGACTCGGAGCAGTCCTCAGTCAAAAGTTACCAGACGGGTCAGAAAAACTGCTCCAAAAATGGAGAAATCACAACTATTTATCTTTATATGAGGCACTCGTCCATAAGAAGGCAGTAAATTATATTTTAAGTAGATATTTTCTGTAATAAGAAAGTTTTCATACAAAATTCACAAAAATTAGCGGTAAGTTTCCATGGGGCTACCCCTAAAAATATTTATGTGAAGAATCCGTCCATAAGAATTTAAAGTCGAT
Organism: Leucophenga montana; assembly: GCA_035044765.1. Classification (NCBI taxonomy): domain Eukaryota; kingdom Metazoa; phylum Arthropoda; class Insecta; order Diptera; family Drosophilidae; genus Leucophenga; species Leucophenga montana. The sequence continues at coordinate 3,587 of JAWNNQ010001463.1, read as the reverse complement.
ATTGACTGCAATAAAAATGTTTTCCATACAATGAGGCAAATGTTCATATAAAAAGTCGAGCGTGGGGGAGTTTTGTATGGGAGCTAACCTAAAAATGTTGATACTCTATTAAACTGCAATAAAAAGACGTCTATGTGCCCGAAAAATGCACAACAACATCCAGAGAGACAGACGGATTGTCTCGTCGAGCTGATCAAGTATATATATATTAGGGTGGAGCAATAATTTATGGACTTTTAAAGAATAGTTTGTTTTGAACACAGTTGATTATAGATGATGGAGGCACCTCTAAAACTAAATACACATATTCACAAAAAATGGTGTCCCGACGTGATATATAACAATTAGGGATCATCCGAGCAGCAATCTGTAAAAGCAAATTTTATTTTACGTACTCCTTCTGAGCGATTACAGTCCCAAGTTGGCCTTCGCCACGAGCATCATCAGAAATCAAACCGAAAATCATCAGAACGTTCAGAGAGTGATGAAATTTGACTCAAACGACTTTTTTTAATTTCGCAAAATGGAAAATCATTCTTAAGGTATGTACTGTATGATTTTATATATATTAAGCCATAATTATGCATGTATATATTCATAAGATAGTATAAATAAACAACACAAATAAGTATATATTTTATGTCGTCGCGGTTTATAAATAGTAATTCAAAAAAATTTTGCGTTAAGTTTTTAGTTGTTTACCAACCTTGGCGTTGATAAGATCGAAGTGCTGTCAAATTTAAAAGTGAGAATTTCACTACCAATAAAACAAATAAGAGAAAAATTAAAAGTGAGAATTTCAAATGGAAAATCATTCTAAAGGTATGTACTGTTTGATTTTATATATAAAAACTATTTTAAATTCTTCAAATTAGTTAAAGTTATATTTTTTTATAATCTTATGCTTAATCTTATTTATGTTCCATTTTGATTTTTTTATTTTTCAGTGTATTCCATGACTCGGAAGGATGTATTTTTAATCATAAAATATCATATTAAAGAAAATATTCAAGATATTATTGATGTCGTGGAAAAAAATATCGCAGATAATGTAGCATGTAACGTTATACTCGTAGCATAACATAGTTGGTCTAGATTGATCTTTGCACAGAGAGCGGCACGTTTTCAAAATCCGGCTCTAACTCGTCGACAATGGGGGGTTTGGTTCTTGCTCTATATACAAATAGTTTGACCAGCTACGCATTATATTTTAAATGAGATAAATAATATATAAAAAGAAAAGGGGAGAGGTTGAAGTAACCGGAAATTATTAAGAATATAGTTGAGTTAAGAAAATAAACCAATTAAGAAAAATTAATGACATGTGTTGTTCTCTGCTATTATTGAGGCAACATGTACGCCCATCCTTCCATGATCATCAGAAGCCAAAAGAAAGATAAAATATGATGATCCCTTCAATTATTAAAAGAGGTTAAACCCTCAGCGTAGAATTAAATACGATAAATATTAAGCGAACATTATACAAAATTTATTTAATCCAAACAACAAAAAAAATCCTTTCCTATAAAAACTATATTCATTTTCCAAATGTATAATATATAAAAACCTAAAAAAAAAACAAATAGTTATGAGCAATATAAATTCTTCAATATTCTTACAACCATGTGAATGTATTACTATAGATTAATAAGCAAATATTTATATATATAGTTAAAATATAAAATAAGGATAGATAATTGTACTTGTTGTAAATGTAGTATAAAGTAAATCTTTGTGCGGGTAGAATAAAATGATTTTACTGCATATATAGGGTATTTAATGAGCTTAAGTGATAAAAGGTTAATGAAGGCTCGGTGCGCCATTCTTTTTCTGAACTATTTTTGAAACTAAATATGTTTTTTTATGTGTTAGATATATTCTACGCAATAATTTTTATTCGGACTTGCTTTTACTGTGTAATATTTCACTGTAATAAGTAATTTAAGTGTTTAATTTTTATTCAAGATATTTACTTTTAAGCATCACTGTGATATAGATATAATTAATTTAAGTATATCGATTTTTATTTAAGATATTTACTTTTAAGCATCACTGTGTTATAGATATGATTAATTTACGTATTTCGATTTTTATTTAAGATATTTACTTTTAAACAACACTGTGTTATATTCTACACTATTTATTTTAATTATTCATTTTTCTAATATTTATTTTTTAAAATCACTCATTCGCACTTTTAAATATTCAAAGTTTTTAAATTTACATGCACAGATCAAATATACATATTGTTGCTGCAGCAATTATACAGCTGATCGTTGCCATTTATGTTGTCTGAGGTCATCGACCTTTTCATATACTTGTGATATATGTACGTATTAACAAAAAAAAAAAAATTATGATCCACAAAATTAATGAGCAATATATGTATTTGATCATTGCAAGAGAAAATAAAATAAAATTGAAAAAAGTCACTTACTTTGCAATATCTGCAGCGACGAAAGCGCTTTAGTCGATGAGCTGGACTCTTGCGGGGAAGCGAAATATAATATATTAATTTGTTATGTCTCCTTTTCATATACCCAAAAAAAGAAAAATATAATTGTCTTCCACTTACTAACGGATTTTACTCTCTCCCTCTCTCTCTCTCTCTCTCTCTCTCTTATTTATTTTACCGCGCAAAAGTTGTAAAATATATTTTTATGTACAATTACGGTATCTATTTACTCTGTATAGTTAATTTCCGGACCGCAATGCGACATATAAAAAAAAATAATGTATTTAAGATCCCCTACATCCCCAATGACCATATCAGCCTGCTGCGTCAATTAGTTAGTCTAAAATTTCAGCTCTCTCTCCCTTTGCTTTTCTTCGCACGCACTTAAGTACAACGCATTTCTGCAGTTTTGCGTTGTTGTTGTATTCATGTACAAATTGTGTATTTTGTTTAAATGAATATTAGGTGCCAAAACCTAAGACAAAAAAAAACATGAACTAAGTGAATAAGGAAAAATATGACTACGAGAACGAACTAAACTAAATAATAGGTTTTTTAAGAGAAATGATGACAAAACTTACCCTAAACGGGTTATGACACCAATAATGCGGAAAATTAAATTTGAATAGTCGATCAGCAGCACTTTTGCGTTAGTAAAATTGTTGTTGCAGCAAAACTTTCAAATATTTTTATGCTGCCGCAAAAGCGAAATAAGTGCTATTGTATTTGCACAGCGATCGTTTTTAACACTTATTACTTTTAATTTGACTTATTTAAGCTCAAAGGTTTTATTCACGCGCTTCAAGTTTTTATTATTATTTTAAACAAATTTCCTTGTCATTTGCACTGAAGTTTACTTTTCGACGACTGAATACAGAAAGAGGCCGAACTGTTTCACTATCGCCTTTAAATATCATTTGGAAAAGAGATATTTTTGTCAAAATGTCGAACTTCCGCAAAATGACACATTAAATAGCATCTCTAAAAATCTGCCTTACACTTTTTCTAAGTCGATCTCTAACATCAGTGGTACTAAAGTGTTAGCGTATGCAAAAAAGTATGCAACCTGTTAATAGAATCTCGAGCTACAAGCGCCACTACAATAAACATGTTAAATCTGTAGATGTATCAG
>JAWNNQ010001461.1:0-15061 GCA_035044765.1 Leucophenga montana | reverse complement strand
ACAGACTGAGTAACAGTGTCTACGTTTTCAAACGTTCTCGAAGACCTTGGACGGCCGGATTTTGATTTTCCCAGGGTTTAACCGGTCTCTTCAAACATCTCGACCCATTTTCCAATGAGTCGAGGACTTGGTGCATCATTTAAATGACGAACATGTCGAATACTGAAGAATTTTCTACGCGCTACAGTCGCTGCATTACAGTTTTTGTAAAACTCACGTACGCACAACGCACGGTCCGCTCACGAGAAACGGTCCATAGCGACTAAATTCCCAAAAGCTAGACTACCGATTGACATACCCCCCGCGATCAGCAAATCAAATGTGAACTTTCTTTTGAGACACCCTGTATTTGCGCTGCTGCAACTATTTTCCTTGTTGAAAATATATATAAAGAACATATAAATACCGTGAGTATATTATTAAATAATAGAAAACAAACAATTGTCATGCGGCCTATTAATATTTTTATAATAATTAATTGCCAAATTGTCATGCAGTTACGGCTAAAGCCAAAATTATACGCGCCTTTAATAGGTAAATATTATTTGCAAATGTGCAGATAAAATTCGTACTGTTGCATTTTGTTTTTTTCTCTTAGGCGGTGTGTAATGTAGCATATTTTGGTCTGTAATATTATCTGGTGTGTAATATTGCATATTTTGGTCTGTAATATTATCTGGTTTGTAATATTACATATTTTGGATTGTAATACCTAGCTGCTTGTAGTATTACATATCTTGGTTCGTGTTATCAGGTCTGTAATACTTGGCTTGTAATACTTGATTTGTACTACATATCTTGGATTGTAATACTTGATTTGTGTCATCACGTTTTGGTAGTACATACTTCGATTTTATTACTACCACCAATTTGGGGTTTTCTAAAACACCATTTGGTTCAACGTTCATCATTTTTACATCAAATCAGCGCATGCACTGGATTATGCTTCCTTGCGTACAATTTGCAGCGTACCGACGCACAGTGGGGTATTTAATGCCTAGATTAATTCACACAGGCCTAATACATACCGCCTTATATTTTTTTGCATTAAGCATATATGTACATACAAACTAAAAAAAAAGCTTTTGCATTAGACTTAGTATAATTTTATTTTTTTTAAATTTTTTTTTTCGGAAATTCTTATTGTTGGGCCATCTGATTTTTTTCAATGAAAAATTCATATCTTGTGAACTAATAAAGATATTTTCGAAATCTAAAATTCGTGTAACAGTGGAAACCTCATTCTACAAAATGAGTGCTCAAACAGTGCTGCGAGTACAGGGTGCTTTGATATACATTAACAAAGTCGAATTTCAAATATTTAAAAAATAATTTAATTTAATTTTTTTCTGTTTTTTTTTCTGTAATTCAATTTTATTAAACTAAAAAATTAACTCCATTTTCTGTTTTGACTAACTAGAACTAATATATGTTATGTACATTATTTAAACAATTTTTTTTTATTATTTGAAAGGTTGGAATTAAGCATCAGAACCTTCATCGGTGCTGTCGGAGCTAATTTCACTCTCTTCATCAAACAACTGTTGTTGGCTTTAGTAGCTCCAACGCTTCTTTTGGCAAACGACTTAAATTTCGTTTCTGTAGTTTCCGTTTGCTAGAAATAACAGGATCAGAGCTGACTAAAAGCATATTAAAAATGTCCTGGTTAGTACTGATTCTGCTAGTTTTTCTTGCGAAATGCTCCCAATTCTTTTTGAAGTCCATGTTGCGAGCTTCTTGTGCTTCTTCCGATAATTGGCCAATCGGTAACATGTTCAATGATCTCTGGACCATGTATTAGAAATTTATGCACCGTGGAAGGCATGTAATACCACGGATACAATTCCACATAGTATTTAGCTGTGCTGTACGAAAATTTTCGGAACATTTCTGTATCCACCTCATGACCGGAAGCAACAACAATGATTATTTTGTAATCACAATTTTTTAATGAAATTAAGATCAATATTTGTTATTTTTGCAGAAAGTTCAGCATTTTGAAAAAATCGACTTGCGGTATTTCTATCATTGGAGTTGCCAAATCCGGGCTTAGGCTGATCCGCAATTAGCCTTAAGCTTCCTTCTTATATGCTGTTTGAGTTTTTGTCTTTAAAACAATTTGCTTCTCTTCATTTGATCTTGCTTGCCATTTTTTTATTGATAACTTATAGGACAAATGCAAAAGACACTCAAAAAATCGTATCCAACCGTGTAGAATAGATAATCCGAATTCTAAGTTCTATACGGTATGGTTAAGAAATGCCTGCAAACTAACTTCCGCTGTAGTTTCTGATATCCGCATGCTGTTTTTATCTGAATAGCTTTTCAGTTTTGCAGTTTGTTTGAATTATATTGATGACGCGACAACTGACCTTCTACCAATACTGCCAATGCATCCTCAATACACAGCTTAGTATTCTCTGCTGATCCTTTTATACTATTTTTGTATCTCTCTGCTCTTGTTGGCGAAGAAATGGCAATCTCATTCACCAAATTAGATCCACTAGCATTGTCAACACTTGATTGATTTTTCTTTCGAGCTTGCACCTTTGAGCTCAAATATCTTGCTTATCGCAAAAAAGGGCACGCCCATATTTGGTAAAATGTTGGTGAATGTTTATATATATATTTTTTTTTAAGAAAAAAAAATATTTCGGGCACAAAAAAAATTTTTTTTTTTAATTGAAATCAACGTAATAATAGAAAACAATTCAAGATTATAGAATTAAAAAAAAAAAAAAAATTTCCTTGGACATTTTTCAAGATATAGCGCCCACAAAATGCACCAAGCACAAAAAATTTTATCTTACGCATCAATTAAGAATGAAATCGACTCTTTGAACGTACAATGTGCAACCCATATTAAACCTAAAATTATAAGTTAAACAGGTTTTGATGTAGAATTTAATCTATTTAAACTTGGTACCACTGAATTATTGGAAATCTAAAAAAAAATGTTGAATTCATCTACAGTTTAGGCATCAAATACCCCACTGTGCGACGCAGGCTTCTCAGCGCTAGCGCTCCTACAACTCATCACAATTTATTGCGCCAGGTCGACTCATCAAGCACCTGTGCATGTTCCTACTAGAAATTACAATAGGCGCAAACGCTAAATAATGCGAGACGTTGTTGTTGTTGTAACAGCTTCGTTTGAGCTGCATCAGGAAATATGTATACACAATTATTATATTATGAATGAATGTAATTGTGCAAAGCGATTTTTGAATGTAAGAGAAAGATAGACCGAAATGCAACCTCAGGTGTCAAGGTCTAGGAAAAAAGCAACATCAACTGGTCGTAACCAGAGGTCTGAAGGGCTCAATTGAGTCGGATGGGACGGGCAATTAAACAAATGAATTGTATCGTGCGGTGATTGACCGCATTCAGGGCAGCAATTAGTATCGCTTCTCCCAATTATTTCCCTGTAGCACTCGAGCATATTGCTTCATCCGGATCTTAACTGTGCAAGTTTCGTCCTGGTGCTACGAGGGAGATGTTTTTCGCTCTCATTAATAGGTGGATTTCTTCCACCTAATATGATAATGTCCCTATAAGAGCGTATAGCTTGTTCAGTTGCATCTTTATGCAATTGGGCTCTTCCAGAAGTATAGTCATACTCCTCTATGTTGCTATCAGTGATAAAGCGATTTATACTCGTCTTATATATCCTGATATCAGATCTTATTCGGGTAGGCGCTGATGTAGTGAGGGTGCCATGGTTCGGATGATCACGTCTGTACGCACCCAACAAGAACTGCTTCGATAGCAGCTCATTATGTTGGTGAACAGGCAGTATCATCGTTTCATTATGCAAATGATCCTCATGGGTCATTTGCAGACAACCAGTGGCAACAACCAGCAGAGATGTTCATCTTTTCTTCGCAACTCGTGAGATGATTATAGATTCAAAGAACAATACAAACAAACTACCGCGGGGATGCACCGCCTGGTCGAAGGTCGTCCACGCACAACCGCTACAAGAAGACCGTGCCCCTCTTTTGCTCGAAACGTAGAGATACAAGGACGCAGAGGACTGTGGTAAGGGCACACTGCCAAACGCCCATCAGTCCCGTATGCATGGTGCAGTCACTAAAGAGCCACAGCCCAGTAAAAGCGCTACGCCGACAAAAAAATCGCCACTACCGCATATAGGACAACCAGGTGGCGTAATGATCCCAAGTGCACGGGATTGAGTGGACCGGCGGTGAAATGGTACTTAAGGTATCTTGAGTAAGGCCTAACATCGGAAATTGCACCGGAGAAGGCGCTGAACCATAAAACTGGGGTGCAGCCACCACAATCGGCCAGCAAGAGGTCAAATAAAACGCTCACACCTGCCGAACATGCAACCGAAAAGAGGAATAGAATGGACGCTGCAGGGACAAGACATGACGATCGTCAACGTCAGCTGCGGCTTCAGTTTTCCCAAAAACGAGCCAACCGGCATCCAGCTATGCCAGCGTTGTGAAGTCCACAAAGGTTTCAGTATTACTTGTGGATAATGCTCACAGTCGATTTACTGACGGAGCTGGAGGATGCCATCCTTTGCGAGGTGACGAAAGGATGGATCTGCAAGATTTAGTTTGATGCAGTTCACTTTAGACTGGGAACTCTCTTGGTCGACTGTGGGGATGACCAAACGGTGGAATGGCTCCAACCCCATGGTCCCGTATTGGGAGGACCCCCACCAACGAAAACAAAAAATAAACAACTGATACCATATACCGACAATACGCGTAGTGCCAATATTTGCGTAATTTTTCAAAAGCCATTTTAGCTGCTAGAGCCCTTGTCAAAAAGCTTCATACGCCGCTCATAAGATGCCTATTGCTAGATAAGCAATTAATGAAGCCACCAATTGATTTTTCTACTCGTTAGATCGCGACCAATATATATATATATATATATATATATATATATATATATATATATATATATATATATATATATATATATATATATATATATATATATATATATATATATATATATATATATATATATATATATATATATATATATATATATATATATATATATATATATATATATATATATATATATATATATATATATATATATATATATATATATATATATATATATATATATATATATATATATATATATATACTCTCTCTCTCTCTCTCTCTCTCTCTCTCTCTCTCTCTCTCTCTCTCTCTCTCTCTCTCTCTCTCTCTCTCTCTCTCTCTCTCTCTCTCTCTCTCTCTCTCTCTCTCTCTCTCTCTCTCTCTCTCTCTCTCTCTCTCTCTCTCTCTCTCTCTCTCTCTCTCTCTCTCTCTCTCTCTCTCTCTCTCTCTCTCTCTCTCTCTCTCTCTCTCTCTCTCTCTCTCTCTCTCTCTCTCTCTCTCTCTCTCTCTCTCTCTCTCTCTCTCTCTCTCTCTCTCTCTCTATATATATATATATATATATATATATATATATATATATATATATATATATATATATATATATATATATATATATATATATATATATATATATATATATATATATATTGGCGTTGCCGGCATAGTATAGTAGTAGTAGTATAGTTTATAGTAGTAGGGACAGGGGGAAGGAAGAGGAGTGGCAAGGGGAAGGGCAGAACGACGTCTGCCGGGGTACAGCTAGGCGAAATAATAGAATCAATGCGAAGCAGCTCATTTGAATCTAGTCTATTGTAATCAGTTTTAGTCAATATTTTCTTATGACGTTATCACGTAAAATTATCGTCCGTAAACCGACTTTACAGACAACCATATTTTATGTAACATATTTTTAGACCCCCGATATAAGGTAAAGCTGACTTCTGAAAAGGAATACATTTGTATAGAAACTTTGACGGATTAATATTCCAGAGTTTTATCCGTTGCCGAAAAAGTGCAACTACTTGAAGAAAGTAGTGCTAGCTCAAGTAATTTATGCATGCAATGCATACTTGGATATGTTTAATAATAATCACGAAGATACAAAAAGGAATGTAATATCAAAAAATAATATATAAGTTTCATAAATGTAGTTTAGCAGGCTCAAGGTTCAACTCAGGTTTTTCTCAGATTAAATCGTTTAAACAAAGAAATGTACTGAAATGGTGGTTAAAAAATTTCCCAGAAGTGTTCGAATTGTCAAAAATTACTCTCGCAGTTCCAGCTACGCAAGTAAGCGTAGAGCGTTTATTTTCAGGTGTTAAGTTTAATATGAATTAGAGCCCTGTATGAATGCGGCCAAAACAGTAAATGGAACATTCACACTAAAAGGTTTTCGAATGAAAGTGCACATTCTTCTAATGAACGTGAATTGAATGAATGAGTTTCTAAAGTTCACTTTCATTCTACTTCATTCGAAGCTTGTGAATTTTTGATGTTTGAATGCTTATGAATTTGAATGTCATGAATGAATGAATGCGATAGCTTTAAATGTTATGAATGCGCTTCATGTTAGTGTGTTTGTTTCTTTCTGTTTGCTTGTTTCTTGCGTTGAAAATGGGGAATTTTAAAAGAGGTAGGCGTGTTGAAATTTGGTTATGCAGAGTTTGTCAAATTACATTTTAGAATATAATAAGTAATTGTATATTAATTACTTTCAACTAAAGTAATTAGTAAAAACTATATACCAACAGCATATTTGAAAATATTTTATCAAAGTTTGAAAACACTCGCTCACGGTTTGCCCATTTCACTTGGAGAGGATTGATTTAAAATGGTACAAGAAACCATTCGAGAGTGTGAGAGATAGTCGAAATCATTAGGCTCCCGCACCAGGATATGGGCGCTTTACAAGGATCTTGATAATTGAGGCGGGAACGTGGTATTTCAGGTAGTCATCAGTTTTCTACATTTTCCATTCCATATTCCGATTCCAAAAATCCATTAGCACATATATTTCCCACAATGAACTGAACTGCTGTTCAATCCAATAAAAAAAGGTGGTGTTTTTGCGTTTTATAAAATGATATACAGACATTAGTTATCTATATTAAAATATAATTTTATTAAAGGTTCTTATTGTAATGAACTTATTAGTAGGGCTTAATAATCTAACAATAAAGGAGAATTTTGAAAATAATTAAAAAAAAAAAAAAAGGTACGTGGCGCTCACTTCAAAATCTCTTTCCATCTCTCTCAATATCTCCTTCCGTATCGTTTACTCTACTTATAAACAACCAGCTACCTGTTGCTAGCTACTATCCGAACATCAGCTCGGGAGCAGAAAGCTTTCGGCTGCTGAAAGTGTTCGTGTTTATATCGTAAGCGACCGAGAACTGAATTTATTCGAACCTTCAATGCATTCGAATGAAGGAATGAATGTTTCGGTAAACCTTGCATTCATAGTGAAATGAATTGACATTTCATTCAGTCATTCAAAGAGAATGTTAGTGAAGTTGAATTTATTTTGCATTGAATAAATTCAATGTTGACTGTTTAGAATGTGTTGAATTCATGAATTGAATTCAATGAATTAGGAAATGGCTGGACTGAAATATTTTGATTGCTATAATGCTTTCGGTAGAACCGAAACTTCAATCCTCTTCACACGCATTAAACAAATTAATGCCAAGACCGTCGGGTTTATGAGTTCTATCTCTAAAAGTAGACGAGACACGCCTATTAATATAATAAAAGATTCTTCTCTCCATAAGAAGCCTCTATATTCAGGTTGATATTGACTGTAATGAAACAAATTTTGGGATCTGCGATTCTTCGTTTAATACGTTTGAAGAGTATAAAAATGTATGTATGTTTGTATATTTATTTTCTCTTGAATAAAGAATAGTTTATTTACAAATATATAAATAACATGTTATTCATTTATTTTTCTTCAAGAATTTTAATTTTGAGCGGTACCGTACCGGTAAACCGAAACAAAAATCCAAGAACCGTACCGAAACCGAAATAAATTGGAACAGGTACAGATCCTTATACCGAAAGGTGATATTCCGGTTTGGAAGATGTCGTCGTTGAAGAAGAAGACAGGCCCGAGACTCCAATGTCCGCGGGTTCTGAGCCTTTTCTCTCGTCCCAGGAATTACGGGGTAAACACTCACCGGGGAAGAGCTGGCGCCGGCAGTCGATTTACCTTATGAACCGGATGACTATCAGCGTAGCCTAGCTGAATGTCCAAAGCGACGCCGTAATGGCAAGGACATTCACCAAACAACATCCGGGGCTAGAGCTGATTCACGAGCCCTGTTTCACGAGGTCAAAGTTAAAGGCCTGTGAACCGGGAATGCTTTCCTTTGCTGGGTCAGTAAACATAGTATCCCAGAGCATGCATTATTATTAGAGGTGATATTAAGTACACTGTTCTTTCAGAATATTTCCTTTGCATGGGGTAGCACTGACACCAACTATTGGGCTGTCTTCTTTAATTTTTTCTAAGCAAATAACCTGACAGGTTTTAATAGAGAGTGCATACCAACCTTTGTCACTAAGACTAGGCAAGATGTGTTAGACTTAACTTTCAGTAGTCTGTCGCTAGAGAACAGTATTAGGATCAGGCATGTGTCAAAGGAACTCTCCATGTCTGATCATCGGCCAATCAAATTTGAAATAGAAGGGAGTACAACATCCCATGAAAGGAGAAGAAATCCCAGGAAGACTAACTGGGATAATTACACGTCGCAGTTATTTGTTGCGATTTCTGGAAAGAGTCAAAATCCCGAAACACTCTCTTGAATTAGAGCAGGCTAGGAGACTCTTCAATGGAGCTAGGAGATCTAATCACTGGGAAAGTTACACCACGGAACTTACTCTATATAACGAAGAGATAAGGACATCCAAATCCAGAAATTGCAGATCTTTCTGCGACAGCATAACCACCACTGCATCGAATTTATCGTCCAATAGCCAAGTCGCAAACCGATGTGAATATCTCATTCCGTAGACCAGATAACCCCTTTACGGAAAATGAGGAACAGAGAATCAAGTTGCTGCTGAAGTCGCATTTCCAAGGAGGTACATATGCTTCTCTACCAACTGAAGATTCAAAGCATTCCGGCCTATTAGTTTGACATCGATTTTGCTAAAAACAATGGAAAAGAAAATAGACTTGCACATTAGAGAGACGACACTGCATCCGAGTTCTTACACCGGGACCAACATGAATATAGGGCGAGCAGATCAACCGACATTGCGGTGCTGAATCCAACGGTAGTAATTAAAACTTCCCTTGAAGACGAAAAGGTCACAATGTCTGCCTTCTTGGACAAAGAAGCAGGACCGTTTGATAATACTAATCATGCTACAATCTGGGACGCTCTAGTAGAGAGCGGAGTAGACCAATCATAGTGAACTGGATACACTCATTGTTGAGAACAAGAACAACAGAAACAGGGGCACCAATGTTCGAATAAAAACATTTAAAGGTTGTCCGCAAGGAGAAGTTCATTCGCGCCTACTATGGAGCCTAGTTGTAGACGACCTGCTTAGCAGGCTGAATGAAAATGGTATACGTTGCAGGGGCTATGCGCTTGACATAGTCATTATGGCACGTGGGAACTTTGAAGAAGCTGTCTGTAACATAATTAATAGAGGACTCAAAATTACACAGAAATGCACCAAGGCAATATTTGTGTGCAGAAAGCTGGCCAGGAAATCGTGGGGAAGCAATCCGAAAACTATGCTGTAGCTATAGTATATGATAGTAAAACCGTTGTTATTATATGGAATAGTCGCATGGGGAGAGAGTGCGAAACAGGTCCTAGTCATGAGGGAATTGAACTCCCTATATGCACCACGGGGGCAATACGTACATGGCCAACCATAGCGTTGGAAGCAACTCTAGATCTAACACCACTGCATCTAGAAATTGAGCATACAACAAAGGGAACACTCCTGAGACTGCTAGTTGACAAAAACAAAGCTACCTCAGACAACTTACAGAAACGTTTCTCTACATGGCCACAGGTAGCACAACTACTGTCCAGGCCAAGGGACGAAATGACAAGGAGGAACGTTTTCAATAAGAACTTCACTATCGCTATTGAGTTAAATCGATCGTATTTTGAATAAATATTAGCTTTGAAACATAATACCATGCTGGTTTTATTTTATAACTAAAAAGTTCTGCAATTTTTTGATCACACCGTGAATAGATTTTTTTAAGTCGTAGGTTATATAAACAGTATTTAATTAAATAATGGTCATCGGTGTACGTTGTAATCCATCAGGAGACTGAAAAAGTCGCGTGTATTAACCCCGCCGGAATCATATATTAGTATGAAAGGACTAGGAAAGGATCTTTCCTATTCTGTCGACTTGTCCTTGCTGGGATACCAAGTTCAGACAGGACATTCAAAAACTTCTTACTGTGTGCCTAAAACGACGTTATAATCGACAAATCGCCACCAATGTGGACTTCACCCACGATCCATCCAATACTGGTTAACTCGATACAGAACGAACGTTCGAAAAATTTTCAAATCCATATACTTCACACAGTTCTGAAATTGTTTGCTTTTTGTGAAATCTATGTACTAACAAAGTTAAAATAACAGCTTTTAACTTACCTGAGGAACTAATCACCTAATATTGAAGCAAAAAGATTTTTTGAGGAATAATATTTTTTATTTATTCATTTTAGTAATTGGTTGTTATTGTATATTATATACAGTAAGAGTAATGATGTAGTTTAAATAACTGTTTTATTGGAAAATTGTTTATACTCTACCGCGGATTATTTTTGTTATGTGCCTCATAGTCCATTACTTCCTCATATATTAATTCTTTCCATTGCTCCACAGTGTGCTCTCTTTCATCAACACTATGATCATACGGCTCTGGTGCCGGCTTTGATTGAGAAACAAAAATATGATTTACAATATAACAAAACAATAATAATTGTATTAATACTTACAGCATTTACTTCCTCTGCATCGTACCAAACATGAATGTAACTATGAAGAAGAGCACGATCAACTGATATACGCTGCTCTGGGTCGATGACTAACATCTTACTCAAGAGATCTCTGGCTTCTGCTGCTTTCCTTCGGCTGTTTTGGTTGTTATCGCTAGGAAATAGAACATCTGGAAATAACCTATCAAATGCATAGCCAGCATATCGTGGCCGGTTTTCAACATAGTTTCGCACAGTCGGCTGCAAACGCTGCATAAATGATGTTGACGGAGTTCCCAATTGCTCTGTAGATATGAGGAAAAAATTAATATCATAACTGTTTTACAAAGTTGCTCCTCCTTATTATGTAAGATGTTATTACCGTCACTTATAATTGTCTTATAAATTGTATCCATGAAAAATTTAACTACTACAAAATACTTTTTTATTTTTTATATCACTTGTAGTAGTATAGTTCTATAGAGATGCAATGAGACGACTATTGGCAACGGCGACGACAAATTACAGAACTTGGGGTTTGGGAATTTCACTTGTATATCGTTACCTATAATTTTATTCCATTGATCAATATGATCAGTTCCAGGAAAAAGTACACCTCCACGAATCATTTCACCCATGATACACCCAACAGACCAAATATCTACATTTTCAGTGTAACCCATTCCCAAAATTACTTCTGGAGCTCTGTAGTACCGCGTCACCACGTAGGGTGTCATCATAAACGTAGTGCCAGCAGTACGTGCTAACCCAAAGTCCAAAATTTTAAGAGTACAGTCTGCCTTAACAACTATGTTGGATGGTTTTAAATCCTATTAAAAAAAAAAACATTTAAAAATTATTAAGAATAAAAACACATTATTATTGAAAATAATTCGATCAGAACTATTCAAATTAGGATTTTCATTGGAGAAATAAAACAAAAACAAGAGATATAGTCAAGGAGCCATTGTACCACGAATATACTATCTTTTTTCTCATAGTAGGCCTTGATTTACCTTTAAATTTTGCTTTCCCGAAACTTTGTTATAAGGCAGTTATAATACAGTATTTGAGGGAACTCATGGCATACTAAGTATAAAATTACTTAAAACAAGTATATATGTATATATAAACAAGAGAAAAAGGCAACTTCTGTGAAAGCGATTAATACACTTTGTTGTGGTGTGAAAATAGCGGTAATTTTGATAAGTTATTTGTGGTTATGGTTATAAAGAGTCTCTATACAAAGTGGATCGATTACAACTGATTGATCTTCCAACTTTGTCTGCAAGACGGTCGATGCTCTCTGTAGTTTTCCTCCATAAGATCCTAAGTGATGAAGTTGATTCGCCATATTTGCTTCAATCGTTATTTCTAAATGCTTACGCTTTACGTGACACTACGTGCCTTAAATGTTCTCTTATTGAACAACAAATTATTCCTGTTATGAATTACTGAAGAGAACGATCTTTCCTATACCTATAATAAATTCTCTCATCTAATTTCTTTCGATTCTTTTTTGAACTGCAGAAAAAACCTATCACTCTGAACTATAATAAATTGTAATTTCCTATTTTTATGTTCTTATTCTTATGATTTATAATTACGGCTGCCTGGACCACTTCCTTGGCTGTGAGTTGAGGGACAGTCGGTTAAATTTGGCGACCACACAAAAATCCTCCAATGGGTCTGAGTGGTCGTAACTTTCCATTATTAGTTATTTATACTAGGACGTTGGGTACCATGCTACCAACATGTGGCCCAACGACACAAGGACTAGTACTGTTCCACAGTACTAGACTAATCAGCTGCTTTAACCTTTATTTGAACAAAACATAAATTAAAACTATAAGTTTATGATAAAACAATTATTTTCTTAAACATTCAGTACAACCAGAATATTTAGTAGTAGTAGTTAGTAGTAGTTAAAAATATTATGCTTAAGCAACTGTTTAATTTCATGCAGTTGCAATAAAGAAATATATAATGATGAAGAATATACATACTTTATGGGATCTCCGATACTTCCTTCAATGTGTAATAAATTCGCGTGACAAAATAATACTATTCACTCTACGTATAAATTAAATACAATGTGAATAAACTTTTTTGAGGTAGTCTTTAGTGTAATAGTACAAAGATTGATAAACAGACCTACAAGCTTTGATAGATTTGTCATCGAGACAATAATCAAGGAGCCCCAACAAAGTACAGAATAATCATACTCCAATATTTGTTGTTTGGAATACAATTTTTGTGGACCAAAAGTGGAATGACACGCCCATTAGAATATTTATGTGAGTAGGAGTCCATAAGAAGACACCATTTCGAATTTCAAGGTGACATTGACTTAAATAAATATTTTTTTCATAGAAAATCGCATAAGTGGGCTGTCAGTTTGTATGTGGGCTACACCAAACTGGACGGTGGACTGGACTGGATATCATAAAATCTGATCAAGAATATATATATACTTTATGGTGTCTACGATGCGTCCATTAATGCGACAAACTCAAACTTATATTTCACACTATGTATGAATTGTATAAAAATGTTTTCTAAAAAAATATACATAATTGGATATATTTTGCACACAAAAACATTTTACCGTGATACGCATCCGACGTCTTCTTAGCTATTTACATACAATTCAAAATAAAACAAACAAGACAAAAATAGTTACCCTATGTATTATCCCCGCGGAGTGCAAATGCTTAATTCCACAAAGCATTTGATAGAGCAAATAGGACATTCTATCGTGATCCAGATCCATTTGAATGACTTGACATAAGTTTGCATCCATGAGTTCCATGACAAGATAAACATCTTGAAATTCTTCTAAATTACGTTGAGGAGTAAATGCGTTAAGTAGCCCTATTATCTGTAAATTATCAGAATTGAATGAACATATTAATATTAAATTTTCCAGCTAACTATTATAAATAATTATTTGTTTAAAAGTTTGACATACAAACCAGTCAACGAGCTTCGGAATGGCCAACTAATTCCCTTCCAACTATTTCATGTATCGATACTAGGGATTTAACATAAATATAAATGCAAAATATGCCTTAGATATCGGGCATTTTCGGGTTACTCCGTGCTTTTCGGTTTTTTTTTCGTGCCTTTTCGGTCCTCTGATTTTCGTGCTTATGAGTAAAGCCCGAGCCCGCACGAAAAAAACCCGAATTAGATTTTGAGGCACGAACCCGTTTTTTTTCAAGCAGAGGCCCATGGGTCACAAAAAAAAAACCCGAAAAAATCAACTATCTCCAGCAATGGCTCAGTACTTGGCCATAAGGTCATTGTTGTTTGGTAAACTGATGTTAAATACGTTCGTTACTATTGATGTAATATTCGCTTTCCATATATATGTATATATATGGTTTAATGATTTAATGTACTACTTTATATCCGTTAACTATAATGTTAGTTTAAATAATTTTCATTAAATGTGTGCGAATTCTTTAAACATGATTTAAGTTGAATATAGATCGAGTGGGTCGTTCTTGAACGATGGACACCGGGGATGCGTATATTAGTCAACAGGTTTAAATCAATTTTTTCACGGGTTTGTTTTGTTTCTAACGAACGAATGTTAAAAAATAATTTGAATTCGTAACGAACGAATACAACTTTGCGGAAATCAACGCATTTCGTGTTGTTCAGCACTACCTTGCCGCTATTGCAACTCTCTCTGCGCAAATTGACAGCTGAACGAGATTTACTCGTCGAGTGTGAACTATAGTTCTCTCCAAATAGTTTTCGTTTAAGTACAGGGTGTCTCAAAAGAAAGTTCACATTTAAAAAATCGATAAAAAAAAGTAAGTAATCTATTGAAAAAATGTTTATTACATATTAAAATACACACTTTGGGAATTTATTTCTTAAAAATGATATTGCCCAAATGTAAACCGTTGCGTTCACGGCATTCATTTAATCGATATTTCATTTTAATTGCGACAGGGAAGTCGGTTTGTTGCCGTAAACTTTAGATTTGACGTAACCCCACAGGAAAAAGTCCATAGGGGTTAAATCGGGACTTCGTGGAAGCCAATTTATGTCACCTCTCCTGGAGATCAAATTGCCAGGAAAAATTTCATGAACTCGTGGTAGAGACCTGTTGGACTTGTGTGAAGTTGCTAAAAATGCGGAACAATGATGATATATGCACGATTAAAGCAACAGCACGCTTCCGAATCGAAAGGTCCGGGTTGTCACG